>JANEHU010001336.1:0-20483 GCA_027563435.1 Nasonovia ribisnigri | reverse complement strand
TAAATATTCATTTTTTAAATATTTATCTGTAGCTTGTGTACAATAAGCATTGTGATAAATACATAAACAATTAATTTATTTAATGGGGAGGGAGACTATGCACTGATAGAACCCTTCAGAGCATGATAATTTTATTAATTAAGGAGGTCTTAACACCATTGTCTTTTGAGATGGCATGGAAGATTTTTGGGTAGTGTGAGTAGGTAGGATAAGTATAAGATGAATGGATTTGGATGGTGTCGTAGTTTCCAATGAAATTTGGCATGGTATTTTTTAGCTAGTTGGTTAACTGAGTCAATTTTTAAGTCTTTGCTTTATTTGTTATATACCATAGGGCTGAGGCTATAAGTCCGAGAGAGATTGATTAGAAAGCTTGAATAGTTCGGGTTTGGGATAGTTTGGCAAAGTATGGGTATAGGTCGAAGTATACGTAAACGATTACTTAACGTTTTGCATTTAGATTTTAGATAAGGTTAGACGTTTGTCGATTATAAGTCCTAGATATTTTACTTAAGTTGTTTAGGGAATGTCAACTCTTGGCAGTTGCAGTGAAGGGGAGTCATTTTTATGGAGAGTAAATATTACATAGAATGATTTTTCAGAGTTAATTTTGATTTAGCACTGGGTTGCCTCGGTATTTATTAAGTAAAGATAGGTTTGAAGGTCAGAGGAGGCTAGTATGAGGTCTGTGTCAGAGGCTAGTATAGCTGTATTGTTGGCGTACGTAGCTATTGTTTTATTTCCTAATTTGGGAATATCCGATGTGTATATTATATTGAATAAGTCTGGGGTGAGATCACTACCTTGAGGGATTCCGGCTTGTATAGAGAATCGAGTTTCCTTATCTGACTGTAAATGACCTACAGAGTCTAAAGACTCCTGGGCAGAATTCATAAAATTTAAATTATGTAATTATTTAATTAGAATGAGTGATCTATAATATTATCACCAATGTCATATTTATTTTTACATGTGTCAAGAATAAATCCATACATAAAAAATTCTTTAAAGTATCGTTTAAATTTGGTCTAAGGGAAACAACAATGAATCCAAAAAAAGTAGGTATGTCATTAAATGCAGCATATTCCTCCACTGATTTTTAAAAGTATCTATACATCAGGTATCTAGAAATGCACTTACTATTAATCTATGTGTATACAAATTAAATTTAAACTGTTTTAACATTAGAGATAGAATTATTATGATTAGGGTAGTACCACAAGTACCTAACTAGTAAACAATTAATAAATACTTGAATCCATCTAGGTAAATCATAATAAATTACTTTTTCAATTATTTAAGTACAAATGTTGTATAATATGTGTAAAAAGGTAGATATTAATTTACTACTTTTTACTTGATTTCAATAAAAATATGTAGGATTTGTTCAAATCATTACTTAATAGGCATTACTTTCCTTAATATACGATTCTAACATTTCTACATATCTTAAATTTATTTACTTTTTAATTTGTATTAATTTAAGAATAAACAATACTACCTCCACTTATTATAAAACATCTACCAAAACTTCTAAATTATAAGTAATTTAACATGAAATAAACTTTATTTGATGTTTTATTTACATCATCCAAATGTGTTTGGCTGTCATATAGTATGAGGTCTACCTGTTAATTTACAAATATAGTATGCGGTCTACCAGTACAAAAAAAATAATAATTATAAAAGAAATAAAAATTCTTTAAAACATAATATCATTCCACAAAATAAAAAGTTGTTTGATATCCTTTTGTTTGCAACATAAATCTCTCTTATCTTTGCACCTTCTAACTTATGTATAAATTCATCTCACTTTCACACTTATTATTTATAAGTTGGAAATTTTCATTGTATGCCATAACATTTTTATTGATTACAAATTGGTGGTTGATTCATCATTACTTATGGTTAAATAAAAATATTTTACCAACATATTGAGTTTGTGACTGCCAAAATAATATGTAGAATTGTAGAATAATAGAAGTGTACGCTCTCACAAATAAGTGATGTACTGAGTGTCTTAGTCCATACTTTTACAAAATATTGAAGCATTGTTATAAAAAGTCATAAAGATATAGTGTAAACAAAATAAAATAAATTAGACCGTATCTATCAAAGATCATAAGCCTGTGTAAAAGCCTGCCGGTTGCAAATAGACTACATCCTATAGCAGATGTCAATGGCCAGTAGACTGCATACTATATGACAGCTAATGTTTTTTTTTTGTTATCAAGTAAGTACTTAAAATGTCACTAACAGTCCCTAACAAAAGTGTGAAAAAAACTATGAAAACTTAAACAAATTTTAACTATCTATGACAGACTAGTTAAATAATTAAATTTGTTTTAAGTTTTGGGGAATTTAAATAATGTATAATATCTACTTACATATTAGGGAAAGTTGGAAATAATAGTATAAAATTTAAATGTAAAAAATATAACACATATTTATAACTAAGCAGTTTATGATAAAATTGTTTGGAATTGAACTACTTTATTAATATTTTTATCTGTTTTGAACTAAAACAAAGTTAATTGACGTGAAACAGGAAACCTTGGAATTGTAGAACAGACAAATTCAATTAAGAAAAATGATACGTTTTATGTATGTACCAACATACCTCACTATTATTATTATGATTGTGATTAAACTAAATATAGAAAAACAAATGAATAATCCTATTAACCACACATTTCATTAAAAAAAAAATGTAATTAATTAGTATTATTTACTTTAAAACTGTAACTTTTACTTCTTATTCTATTAGATTAAATTTTATGAATGTATTCTGTACTAAATAATGTTTTCTCTAGTGTACGCCATACTCAACTGATTAAAATATGAATAAATTAATTATAAATTCAACATAAACATTGCAAAAAATGTAATTAACTAGACAATTACATTTGTATGGGTAAATATAGGTAAAAGCATGTTATGATGTACAACCAAATACAATGTCTATAAAAAAATTACATTATCCAGCACACTTAATTATTTCTTGGTAAATAAAATAATGGGTAAATTATGTATGTCAATTAAACATAAACCAATGAGTATAACTCAATAACAAATAATACCTATAATATTTGTATGTCAAACAACCTAAATCAAAAATATTATCATTTGTTTAAAGCAGTTATTTATTCTAATCAATTAAGTATTTAAGTGGTATTATATATATTTTTTATAAATCTATAATGCTATTGAAGCAATGTTTTGATTGAAATAGGTACTGATCATAGGTATTGTACCTTCCACAATATTATGTAAATTACTTTTTATACCTAAAATAACTAATATTATAAGATGTTGGAGATTAAGCTTAGAACTAATTTACAATTTTTTTAATGTAAAAAAAATATTTGCAAAAGTTATTCATAATAATAAATTACCTAATTATTTTGGTCAATTACTTTATATTTAATTTTATATTTAGGTACCTAAGATAATTTCAAGGATAATTTTTTTATAAAATTTAAATTAATATTAAACAATGAAAAGTTATTGTTTAACTTATAGAATAATACAATTGTTTAGGATTTACCCAAGTACTGTATACATGATTAATTACAAATTAGAATTTAAATGTAATAATATTAGCGGTAGAAAATTCTAGTATTTCAAGTTTTGACCTAATGGTCCAAAAAAATATTTATCTATATAAAACTATGAATTTGAATCATTGCCCAACAAATTGAAAAATATACCTACACAAAAAATATTATTTTGGAATTAAGGACAAACAAATTATAAATACTGTAGGTACCTACCTATTTTATTATTTATATTTATGTAACTAGTGTTATCCCTAGATTAATATTTTGGTCATACCTAATTGATTTTTTTTTTATTGACCTACTAATTTCAGTAAATTTAATATATAACTTTACAGTTTTAATCAAAACTAATTTCTTGTTATTTATGAAGAACTAGATACATAGGTATTAGATAAAGTTGGTTTAAAATGTTTTAACTATGAGTAATAAATAGTGTAGATTTAATATAATATGTTTTGAAACTAATAATTATTAATATTATATAAAAATGAAAATTTTTTGAACAAACTTAGATTCTTTTTAAGATTTAACTATAGAAAAAACATATTAATAACTCAAATATTCAAATTGTTACAAACTATGTACCTATATAATTTGAAATAACTAGATAATGAGTTATAGGAACATACTATGAAAATGGTAGGTATCTAAAACGTAAAAAAAAAATATTAGCAAATATTTGCTTATCAAACACGTTGAACCAGTACCTAATATAGAGATAATAAATATACATATTTAATTTGTTATTATTACCTATATAACCTACTATGCTTTAATTTAAAATTCATATTTCTATTATTTAATCAATTGATAAATGATAAAATCAAGAGTGAATTTACTACTTAAAAAAAAATTATAAAGTAAATGACAAACCAAATCATTTTAATCCAGTTGAAAGAAGTTACTCAATTCTTCTGAAATGCAAGAAGGTACCTAAACAATATTCTACAGATATAAACTCACTTTATGTATGTCTGAAGTTTTCTTTCGACAGTTTCAAACCATTATATTCTACTCTATTATTTGCATAGAGTTTTGTAGATTAATTTAAAAATGTAGCGTTTCAATAGAAAAAAAAAACCATTCAGGTATTGCTTTTCAAATTTGTGTAGGAGATGACAATATTATGTAATAAGTAATAACATATTATACGAAAAGAAGTTTCACAAGCGTCTGTTGGAAAGCAACGCGGTTCGGCCTGGCAACAAAAAAATAAAATGTTTATCGTAACGGGCCAAATGTCAATACAATACGGGTCAAGTCCAACTGGGTCTAACAACGCAAGTAGTAGGTATGTTTTGTTTTAATTATAAACGCATTTTCAGTTTACGCGAAAGCGACATCGGCGTGTGTGGAATGTTTAGTGCGTGGGACCGACGGGCGGGGGAGCAGCGAGTGGGAAAAATAGTACGGAAATAGTCTCGGCCGCCGCCGTGGCGGACGGGCCGCTTCGATCGTAAACAGAAGCGCCGAAAATCTCCCGTCCGACGGTGGCGACGCGAAACTCGAGACCAACTCACCGGAATCGCAGGCAAATCATCTACGCGGTTGTGGACCTCGACATGGTCGTGGATAGCAGATCGTAGAGCTGGCACACGACCGAGGATCTTGACGACGATATTTGACGAGCGCACCAAAATACGGAGTGTGATCACAAATCGAAAAATGAAATGACGCTGGATAACGATAATAATAAAATATATTAATTACTAACACTATAACACCTGCGCGGCTACTCTTCTCACTCGTTGTCGTCGTCGTCGCCGTTTTATCAGCGAATGACGACCACCAACTCCGGCGGAGCGCGCTTATCACAATGAGAGAGCGCGCGCGCTCGACGGCTGACAAGAAGTCAGTGTATGATCGCGTTAATTGTTTGTTATCGTAGCCGACGTCGACGTGGTATTATCACAGAATTCATTAGGCATTAGCACGGCTGTAATAACATACTATACCAGAGGTATTTGAACTGTGCGTCGCGGCTCCCAGGGGCGTCGCGAGAGTTGGCGAAGCGAGCCGCGTCAAAGCACCAGAAACCAAAATTAATGTAGGTCGTGTATAATTAATATAAATATTATATTTTATAATCATTAAAGTGATTGTGAAAACACATACAATACTCGACTATTTGAAGTTTTATTTCTAGTACTAAAGTCATCACTGTTATTATCACCGATATTGCCCATATTGCTTCATATTGTTTTAATTTTTTCACAATAATTCGGGAGCCGTAAAAATATTGTGAACACACAACGGAGCCTCGGGATGAAAAAGTTTAAATACATAGACTATAATATTATAGTAGATAACCGTGGGCACTGAGGTGTCTGGTAGGTGTTCCGTGGCGGTACGTAACACTGCAGCTGTCTGCAACAGCGTACACATTATGGCTGTGTAGTGGGTACGCCATACACGACGGTTGGTCGGCACGACGAATTACTTAGTAACCAACTTCAAAACTTATTAATTTTATACTTTTTAATTGTTTAGAGGTTTCCATTAATTTTTTTTGCGCCTCAAACCAGTCGTGTTTTTTCCTCGTTTTATGGTGTAATGCGTATGTGTCCATAATCGTTTTGCATGATAACGCTAAAGCCGCGATCGCACGATGATAGAAAACGCGACAGTTACTATCGTGATAGTGTGAGAGTGCAAAGTAAGATGGTGTGATAGTAACTATCGTAGGAGTTCGTACGGTGACGGTAAGTTGTACGCTGTCGCGAAAGCAACTATCAAGCAACACTATCGCGTTTTACTATCATCGTGCGACCGCGGCTAAGCGTATCACTGCTGCGCTTATCAGCACCAGCGATCGTAATCTTTGTGTATTTTTGTCAAACCGACTACCGTTTATTTTCAAATTTTTAAGTCCAACAGTAATATAATTTTATCCACGTTCGTTCATTTTGTTTTCACTATCTTCACACACGTCAGTCGGTTGGTCGCTGGTCATTTGTTTTTGTTTCTATTCCCTGAGTGGTAAAACTTCGTCCTTTTTTGAATTCATAGTTACTGTGTTTTTTTTTTGGTCTTGTTGCGTTTGTGTTTTATGCTCATCATGGAATTTCACCAGTCACAGAAAACCACGTTCATCAATTTTGGTAACTATTGTTCCGATGAATCATCAACGATTTCTATGACATTTTTTAGTTTATGTTGATCATTGTTATGGTGTCAATCGTGTTGTAAATGTTTTAGATGTATTGCGAACTGGTGCTGTCCTGTTTCTGTCATCATAGTCCGGATTAATAGGTAAGGGCTGACGAGCTCAAATATTATTATTGTCCATCAAGGGCAAACAATTATTTATATTGTATAGGCAGTGCGCCCAGCCGTCCGAAGCTGTAGTATTTTTGTATTATTCATTATGTATATTGTACAGGCCGGGCGCCTAGCCGTCTGAGGCTGTAATATTGTGTTATTATCATTGTCCATCAAGAGCAAACGATTTTTGATTGTTGTACAATAAAATTGTATTTGCCATTAAAATGTTATGTTATATTTTATGGTTATTTTTATTTACTGTCAATAGAGAATGAATTAACAAAAAACATCGATTTTGAAGACGTCATTGAAGATTTTGCTTCAAAAAAGTCCAGGGAAATTAAGTTTTAAACTATGTAGGTGCGTATATGATATGTTTGTAAATATAATGTAATATATATATATTATGTTGACTATCATACAAAATATGTTATATATTAGGTATATAATATGATAAATTTGTGGTTTGTATTAATTTTTTAATTATTTTATACCTAACTATTTTGATTAATAATTATACTATTGCAATCAGCTTTAGTTTTTTGTCGAATAAATGTCAACATTACGTTGTCAAAAAAAAAAAAAATTCAATTAAATAGGAATGAAATGCATAGTAATAAATAAAATAGGGGGCGAATATTTTTAATTTTACCCTGAGCGCTAAATCTTAACGGTACTGATCTGCCTATATGATATTGAACAAACAACAAAAAAAAATTTCTGCTGACATTAATACTCCGTTTCTCTATCAATAATATATTATTGAAGCATTTCATGATTGTATCTGTTGAAATAATGTGTCCTGTGTTATGATACATTTTATACGCAACGATTCTAACCCACATTCCTTCTTTATAGATGGAAATTTAATTTCGTCGTTCGATTCGGGAAACAGGTTTATTATAATTATGTTCCCGTTGCTTTTAAATGAAATGATACTTCCTACCATGAGTGATCCCAAGCGACTACCTACCAATATTATCCATGACCTATAATACTTTAACTTATAATTTTTTTTTTTTAATTTTATAGCATGTTAACTTATTATCTCTATTTGCTTATTCACTATAATATTAATAATTAATAATTTATTTAATTTATTTAACTACCTATTCGTTTGTTTTCATATCCTTATTTGGGATGTATTCCAATAATAACTCTGGTTCCGGTATATAATCCATAAAATCCACTAGGTCTAAACAACACTGTCTACTTAATGTCTTAATCCCTCTCTATTATCAGATGCTTCATATAGGAAATGCGTTATGCACTGCGTGATATTCTCAACTTCTTTTTTAGAAAATTATTCATCTAACATTGAATTTGCCTCTACTATGTGCTCGGTTAGACGTTTAGGTATTTCGACTTCTCCCGCCTGGTCTGTGTCATGCGTCTCTTGTAAGATAACGAATTCCAATTTGTTTACGTAATTTGTTTCCAATTATGTACACGAAAAACGATTCTGAGTGAGACGATTTGTCAGTGTATATTTTATATTATATTTATATTATTATTTCTTATTAGTTATTATTAATACGGTAGCCAGTAAGTTGAATTAATATTATACATTTACAACAAAATAATTAAAATCGTTATTCGTGGTTATTTAATATGTAATTTCGTCCAAATTTGGTCAGAAATTAACTATAACAAAAAACTGTGTGCTTATATTTTTGAGATTTTTTAGTTACAGAATAACCTACTTACGTGGAATTTTTAAATTTAAATTTGATAAATGTTGTCAAAAATCGAACTTTAAATGCTTATAAAAAAAAATAATGCCTATGTATTTTTAGTATTTTTCAACTCCTATTGTAACGATATATCAGGAGACTTGTATTAAATTTTCAACCTTTTTTTCGCAATGTATAAAATTTTATTGACATTCATCAGAAAAAAAAAACAAAAAAAATTGGAAACTGAATATGTCCATAAACGGCATAGACAGAGCAAAATATTTCGAAAATTTTATCATGTAAATACTATGTTAATATAAACATATGGTGTAAATTTCAAGTATCTAATGTTATTCGTTTTTGTTTTACAGCAAAATTAGAAAATCGCTACCTACATGAGAAATTGAGTGAATATCCAATCTTGGAAAAATAATATGAAGTTCAAACACTCATAAAAATTTAATTTGACTTTTTTGTTGATAAATGTTGACAAACTCATAAGGAATCTTGTATTGCATTTTAAAATCTTAGCTTTGAAAAGAAAAATAATTTGCACATTTTCGTGGTTTTTACGTATTTTTTTCAAAATTTAAACTTTAAATGCTCATAAAAAATTAATATTGATTTACGCTTCACTTTTCATTTAATCTCTACTAACAATAACTTACGAGGAACCTTGTATTAAATTTTAAAGTTTTTTTACACAACAAGTAAAATTTTAAAAAAGAAACCAAAAACTGACGTACCTAACACAAAAATTAAGTTGGATAAAATCGCTGAACTGCAATTTCTTATATGTTTAAAATTAGAAAATATTAAACCAGTAAACTGCAAAGCAATACAAATAGGTAACATATAATCATAACTTAAAATAATATTTGTTTACTGCAGAGTTTTGATTTGTACTAAATTGTACGTACAATTCTTTGTTTTATAAAATATTTGTTAACTTACGTTTTCAAATTATGTTGTTACCTAGTTAAAAATATGGGTTTCAACGATTGGAGTAAAAATATGTAAGTTATAAAATATAATATGAGGTGGTATAATTTGATCAAAATGGAAGTAGATATGATATTCTTGTGAGCCGTTTTTTTTTAAGTTACCCATTTGGACTGGTCAAAACTTTTACGCCTTCTATTGAAAACTACAATGACGTCACTTATGAACGGTACATTAGGTAGGTTACCAGCTAGGTATTAAAAAGTTATATTACTGCATTACGGTCCGGGAGCATATGGTAATAATACGCGAGTTCGGACACCAAAATCTTCTTCACGCCACTGACACCTAAGTCTTAATGTGGAGGACTAGCAGGGTGTGTAGTGGTGTATAGCTCAAACAATAATGGTCGGGATCGCCTAGCAATTATTGTCGGCTATGTAATGCATGTTGTGACTTATGTGCAGTATTTGTGTATGAATGTGTGTATGTGTGTGGTGTGTGCTGTGTTCATAATAAAAACAAATAATAAAAAATGGTAACACGCTTTCTGGTAAAAATGAGTTGCTGTATTGTACGCAAAATAAATAACTATTTACGAATACAAAGAATAGATAAATCACAGCAACATTAAGGTATAAAAAATAGGAGTAATAATATTATGGCCCTTCTGGCCCAACAGAGTACAAGTATAATATATAATGATAATAATGTGCGGCCCTTATGACCCAACAGAGTATAAGTGTAATATTATATAATGAGATGTACGGTCCTTATGCCCGAACAATATGAAGGTATAAAAATATTATGGCCATTCTGGCCCAACAAAATATAATAATAATAATATAATAATATATGTCAGCTATTAGAGCTGAGGTTCGTATATAAATAACAAGTGTAATATAATTTGTATAACCTTATGTGCGGTCCTTATGACCAAACAAATATAAGAACAAAAAAATTACGGCGGCCGTGTTAATTGTATCCGGCGGCGTACGATAACTAGCTTTAATCTACATATTATATAATAATTCACAAAGACGGAATAATTAATACAAAATTAAAGAAGATTATGTGACTGTGTGTGTGTGACCAGCTGTACCTCCATGACTATTTATTATCCATGACGGGTTTTATTGTTGGCGCTAACAACTGCAGTGGACAAATTGCGGCATGGCTAATACTATGCACTATCTTCAGAAAAACTTTTGTAAAATAATTAAGGATAAAATACATGGATAATAAAAGTAAATTGTAATTTTTTTAGAAAATATTAATATTATTCGTACGACGTGAGTATGCCTATGCGTTCTTACATAAATATACAAGATATAACAGAAAAACCTGACAAACCAAACAATTTTTCTTCTAACCAATAATATACTTTTTTTATATATAGTTGTATACGCTCACACTTCAAGTACGTTATAACATTTTTTATTTTTATTTTTAATGCTAAAAATAAATAATCATACATTTTATTACATTATTTTGGAAAAAATTCTAAATACCTAATTTGTAAATCTAATTTCAAAAAAATGCATATGTTAAAAACGTAAATTTAAGTCAAGTATTTTGGTAACGCACGTTTTTATTTGTTGAACTTTGAACTTTCATTGCATTAGCAAAAACTATGACGTCCTAAAAGCTAACAAATACCATTATTATAAGAGGATGTCGCACCCGCATGTGTTGTCTTCGTCTTACAAATGTACAACACAAATGTTATACACACGCAATGTTTTGCACTGGCAAAACAGAAAAAGCCACAGTCGTAACTAAGAAACGAAATTTTCACCACATTAAAAGGAGAACTTTGGCTGTACAATCTCGTTTTTATTTTTTTGATATCACTTTTACGGAAAAAGTTCTTATTGTTTCAAAATCCATTATTATTTGTGTTTTTCAAACTTTAATAATTTTTTTTAAGTTCCGATATCGAAAAACTAAAAACCAAGCTTTTCCTTTTTATGTGGTAAAAATATCGCTTCTTAGTTATGAGTTTATGACTGTAGCTTTCTCGGTTCTTTCCCGCGGCAAAACAGTGTTTGCTATGTCGTGCGTATCGCGTGTGTAAGACAGAGATAACATAATATACGGGTGCGACGTCCTCTTAAGAGAATGTCAGCGTAGTATTTGTTATCTCTCTCTGATCCACGCCCAACTCATGGCATATAGCAAACACTGTTTTGCCGGGGGAAAAAACCGAGTAATGAGTTTTTTAAGATATATAAACAATTTACAATTTTAAAATACTCATAACTCATAACTCATAAAATTAAAATATAAAAAAGGGGGTCAATTGGATGTCACTCCGCTGTACAGTAGGCTACAAGTAGATCACTGTACTATAATGGATGGTATTAAATTTGAATTCAATGATATAATATCATTGTATACGAAAAACGATTCTGAGCGGAGACGGTATGTCAGTCTAGGATATTTTAAATTATATTGATATTGTTATTTTACGATAGCTGCTAAGTTGAATTAATATTATTCATATTATTTAATTATTAACCTAAAATTATCAGTGATACTGGAAAAATATTATAATATATACTTCTACTCGTTAAAATTGATTTTAATATGTAATTTCATCCAAATTTAAACTTAAAATGTCTGTAAAAAATAACTGTGTTTATATATTTTTTAGATTTTTTGTTTACAGTATATTTATTAGAATCTTTATTTTAAATTTTCAATCCTTAGTTATAAAAACTGACCATTTTATAATAATTGTTTAATTACAATAATTTATAATTTTCGAGATTTTGATGAATTTGGTAAAAATTCGAACTTTAAATGCTTTATAAAAAAAATTGTGCCTATGTATTTTAAATATTTTTCAGCTGATATTGTATTAATATATCAGGAGCCTTGTATTAAATTTTTACATTTTTTGGCCCAACAGATAAAACTTTATTGATATTTATTGAAAAAAAAACTAAAAAAATTGAAAACTGAAAATGTCCGTAAACAGCTTAAAAAGATTTAAAATTAGATGGTGTATAGAAAATGCTTACATAAACATTCAGTGAAATTTTCATGCATCTACAGTTATTCGTTTTTAAATTGCAACAAAATAAGAAAATCGCCACATGAGAAATCGAGTGAATATCTAATCTTGTACAAATTTGAACTTAAAATGCTCATAAAAATTTATTATGACTTGCTTTTAAACTTTTTTTTATTGATAAAATTAGGCAAACTTATGAGGAATCTTGTATTACAGTTTCAAACCTTAGATTTAAAAAGAAAAAATTTTATGAATTTCTAACTCAAAATAAATTGCACATTTTCGTCATTTTTACGTATTTTGTCAAAATTTGAACTTTGATTACCTATAAAAAAAAATTGTGACTACAGATTTTTAATATTTTTCATCTGCCTTTAAAACTATATATTAGAAGCCTACTATTAAATTTTCAAGATTTTTTACCCAACAAATAAAATTTTATTGATATTTATAGAAAAAAAAACTAAAAAATTTGGAAACTGAAAATGTCCGTTAAAAGCTCAAAATAAGTCAGAATATTTTGAAAATGCTATGGTGTGTAGAAAATGCTTATATAAACATTCGGTCAAAATTTCATGTCTCTACGGTTATTTCTTTTAGAGTTATACCAAAAACCAAAATCAATTTTGTTGAAAATTGGTTTTCCGTAAAAATTCCCCTTTTTTTCCTTAATTTTTCATTTGTTTTTCACGGCGCTCATGAAAACTACTGGGAAATTTTAACTTTTGACCCCCCAAAGTACCAACTAGATTCACTTTCCTATCAGAAAGGTACTATTGAAGAAAATCGAAGCATTTTTACTGCTCTAAAAGGTGTCCTCAGACACAAAAATACAAAAAAAAACACACATCATTGTAAAATCATTATTGTGAACGTAAACTTTGCTATGTTGCGCGTGGGTCAGAGAGAGATAACAAATACTAAGCTGACATACTCTTAATAAATGTATGTAACTTGGCTATTTAGTTAGGCGATCATAAAAATCATTGTTCTGTACTTCGTAAACCATCATTAAGTATAAGACAATTAGAGTTAACTGCCCGTCATTACCCATTATAGTCGTAACTACCTTGAGTCCTTGACGTCCTTTATTTTTTAAACGAAATTAAGTAGGTAGGTAACTACTTCACAAAAAAATAAGTTGAGCTATTTAACTATCCTTATAAGTGTGCTTACCTAGTTACTTACATATACCAACCAATAAAATAAACGTCTACTCGTAAATATCAAAACAATACAGTAGCTACAAGGTAGGTTATTACTGAGCTCCAAAAGATCAGAGTATTTTATCGTACTACATTATTATATATTACTGATTAAATTGATACAGTTGTGATGTAACAAGATAATTATTTTAAAAAGTATTAACAACTAAAAGTAGAACATTGTAATAAAGTGAGTATTGTAGTACCTATACAATTGAGTTTCGACTCTCAACAACTCGAATCTCAAAGGGAATAAAAATAAATTCGACTTAAGTATTTTTCGAGTTGCATACCTATCTTAAACACAACTTAAAAAACTTTAAGAGATAAATAAAAAAATTCGAGTTATTGAGGTTTATGAGTTACTGAGACTGTTTTAGTTATATCATATTAGATACCTATGGATATACTATATATTATACCTATTTATAATATTTATATATTTAAATTAATGTATAATGGGGCATATAGACTTGGAAAAAACTGAACTAATTATCACTAATTTTTGCACACATATATTCCTTGAGAACTCAAGGAGTGTACTTTTCAACCCTTATAAATTGATTTTGTTATTTCCGGCGCTTTTGAAAACATCTCAAAATATTTTACTTTTGAACACCCAAATTAACTATACTAGATTAACTTTCCCATCGAACAAAATATTGAAGTTCAAAATTAAACACACAAAAAATTTAATAAAAAAGTATTTTATTATAGGTACCAGTTTCAAACACCAAAAATTAAAGTTAAACATAAAAAATTATTGTACTGTATTGTATTTTTTTATTTCTTAGTATAATATTTTATAATAATTAATACTATAGAAATATTGTACTGTAATATTGACAAAAATTATATTGTTAGTTGGTACAACTTCCGAAAAAGTGTTTTTAATATTAAGCTGACTGTAGTTCTACCTAAAAAATTCAATATAAGGTACCTAATTATTAATTTGTTCTTACTGAAATCCAAAAACCTAAAAATTATTATAGCACATTATTTTAATAGATATTAAAAGTTCAAATTTGGACGAAAAGGGATATTAAAACGAAGAATTATAATTTGAATACTTTTAAATATAGTAATTCAAAATAATTAGGACTTGAAACAATCACGTATATATTTATCTTTTTTATATATAAAATCGAATATGTATCAGTTGGTTTATTGGTTTGTCTTTATATTCCTTAATGCATTCCTACGCTGTTCATCCGATTGCCATAGAACGTGACGGGCTTTAGGCACCCCAGGAAAGCCACATCTACACTATTACAAACGATATTTTACGAAAAAAGGTGTTATTTCCTTCTGATCTTAATGAATTTATGTCCATGCTTTTTTTGGTATTTTCTTAAGGCGCGTCCAGACGGAGCAGCTTTTGCCGCGCGGCTTCCGTCGGCTCCGTGCCGCGCTGCAAATACGCGTCCACACGGTGCGGCATTTATTTCCCAATTTGGATTAAAATCAGTTAACGCCAAAATGTCATCGGAGGAGGATGTCGTTTGTGCGCTTGCGTACAAAAATCATACAAAAGCACGGAAAAAAAAATGGTGGGTTCGCCCAAGTTTGCAGAGCAGAAAAGTTGCAAACGGATCAAGATTATTAAATGAATTAAGAGAAGATGATGAATTAAATTTTGAATTACGAGGTGTATTTCATAATTTTTTAAGAATGTCAAGTTCAGATTTTGAATACATATTGTGCAAAATAGAGCCAATAATAAAAAAATCTGACACTTTTATGAGGCAAGCTATACCAGTGCAAGAAAGGCTCGCAGTTACGCTAAGATTTTTAGCTACCGGTGACTCATATATGAGCTTATCATATTTATTTAAAATATCTAAACAGTCAATTTCAGACATTGTTCCCGAAGTTTGTACTGCTATCATTGATGTACTGAAAGAATTTATTAAAGTAAGTCAAATATATTATTAATTATATTTTAATAAAGATACTAAAAAAGAGCAAACTCTGCAGTGTACACGTACTATATAGCTACCAATTACCATGAAAACCTAATATAAATGTAGCTTATACAGAGATAGATTGGACGGCCAGAAGAAAGGCTAATTTAAAAAGGGAGAGGACCAACCTCGGAAGGTGCTAAACAGGGATTTTGAAATTTCCGATTGAAATATTTGTTTATAAATGGTCGCTATGAGTTTTAAAGCTATAATAATAATATATTATTCATAATTACTATAGAGTTGTGTCATTTTTAATGGGCAACGAAGTGCACAAGATCAGCAAGTAATCTATATTTTTGAATCTCAAAAAACATTAAATTAAAGATTTTTTAAAAATCATTATTGATCTTTGTATTTTTAAAAACAGAGAATCTTCAGTATCAACTTTTTGATAGAATAAAAATTGTGTCTTCTGGAGATTACTACAAAAATCAGTTTAACCTCAGTGAAAAAGTTGTTTCTGTTACTAATTACTTAAAAAATAATTTAAAAAATAAGTGGGTACTGATGCCGCGCGGCTTTGCCGAAAATACGTCCACACACACGCGGCATAAGCGAGCGGCACAAGCCGCGCGGCTTTCCTTTGATGTAGACCGCCTACTAGGCCGATCGGAAATTATGCCGCGCGGCATCAAAAAAAGCCGCAGAAAATGTATTCATGTATTCACACTCATGCCGCGCGGCAAAAGCTGCTCCGTCTGGACGCGCCTTTATCTATCTATATATGTGCATTTCTAACGAGATTGTTCGAACACGGACACGTTTTCGCGCCACCGTTTCGGCATACTTACTTAAAGCTGCGCATCGGACGCAGAAGTTCCTGCTATGGCTTACCCCCTCCTCGGCCGTCCGCCGCCATATAGGCTGTGCCGCTAGCCGTTTTGTTGTCTTCCAACCTGAACGCCGCTTCGCACTGCATTTGGCCCCAGTGGCCTCGTGTCCGGACGAAGCTTATATTAGTAAGTTTGTGTTGTTGCTACGTATGCCGGAAGACACGTGCCGTGTATTCGTACTGGAGTTTTGTAATTGTGTCGTCCGCGATAATACGCCATTTGTTCGGTGTGGTAACTGTGGACTGTGGTGACTCGACGTATGCTGCCCTGCTACTGCGAAAGGCAGTAACTATAAAAATCATTTTATCGGGAAATTGAACTTTTGCGTTTTTGTAATTTTTTTTGATTAATTTAAGTTTTTTAGTATTCCTATTGACTGAAACATATGGACATTTATGCTAGCTATTCAAAAATGACACTAATTTTGTGATTAATAAATTATTTTTGAAAATGTTCACATAATTATGCAGTTAATGCGTTTCACGTTAGCATTACCCACTTAATATCATATAGTGGTACAATTTATAAAATGCAGTATATCAATATCATATAACACTGCTAGTAGAAAATACAGTAACTACAACAAATTAACACAAATAATAAAGATACTTTAAATCATACATTTTAAAACTTTTTTTTTCAAAATTGGTTTTGCTTGAATAAAATTCCAGTGTTCCGATATCTATTCACTATTTAGATAAATAACTTAAAATACTTGAAAATTTCACTAAATGTTTTTATTAGGATGATCATTAGAATTTAGGACTATTACTTTAAAAAAATTTTGTTTATTTTTGATCTATACAGTATTGACATTAAAAAAATTAGTTTTTTAAATTTTTTTTATAAATGTTGATAAAAATGTTATCGCTTAGTCTATATAGTACTTCAAAATTGACTACACGATCTCATATAAGTTGACATCAAAGAATTTAAAAAATTTAGAAAATACATAATGCATATAATGTATAATTTTTTTTATAAACGTTTAAATTTCAAATATTTCCGAAATTCGTCAAAATGGTGAATATTTTCAGTTATAATTCAATACTATGCCATATCCATACAATTTTTAATATCTATCCCAGGGTTTTTATTCTTATATTTTACAGAAATCCGATCTAGTAGTAAGCCATAATAATATTTCTGAATACAATATATCAACAATAGTAGCATCTACTTGCAGTGAACCACAAAAATTGGTACCATCACAGCGTAATGTCCAGATAGTTAAAAATTATTAATTAGTAGGGTAGAGGATTTGTAGCTCTAAAAAAATTACTAATTATGCAAGTATTGCAAGTACTTAAGCACTATAATATGCTAATATGCGATTCATTTTTTTTTTGTGATTCAATTTAAAAACATTAATATAAAGTAAATAGTATTTAAAATAAGTCAAAACAATTACCTAATTTAAATAATAAAAATAATTTAAATACACTTTTCGAACTACAAATATGAATGATACAAAAGACCTTGCTTTAATTTTAGTTATGGATTAAAGTGAAAATGTAGTACATTTTACTACATTTTGGGAGCCGGTTGAAACGTCGACAGTCAATATATCGACAAGTTAAAATGTCGACGGTCGAAACATCGACAAGTACAAAATGTCGACGGATCATTATATCGACAAGTACAAAATGTCGACAGGTCAATATATCGACAAGTTAAAATGTCGACAAATTAAATTAAAATAAGTATATAAATTATGTAAATAAAAAAAAATATTTTAGGATATAAAAATAAAATGTAATAATAAATAATGTACTAATAAAAATAAAATGTATGACAATAATATGTCAATATGTCGACAAATTAGTATAATAAGTATATAAATTATGTAAATAAAAAAAAATATTTTAGAATATAAAAATAAAGGGAGCCGTTGAAGCGTCGACAAATTAAATTAAAATAAGTATAATTAAATAACTAAAATAATATTATAATGTCATATTATAAGCAATCCCTCTTAAAAACTCTATAACTGGAACGTTTCCCTGATTTTGAATTACGTTTTGAATTCTGTCCTCTCGTTGTTCATTTTTCTTTTTTGAATGTGGACGAGGTACTCCACGAAGTATTGACTCGATCATTACTTCTGTATTCTTTTGTTCTTTTTGTAATTCTTTTATTAAGTGGTATACTCCTACGTGTGATTCACGAACAAGACACTCCCAACGTCGATGCCAGGCTTCAATATTATTTTGTGTTCTTGGAATATTCTGATTAAATACAGACCATAATTCTGGTGAAAATAATGGTAATCCTCGAATAAGGTTGCCATTCCGTAGTTGTCGCCGCCAAGACGGTAGATGAGCCGTAGGCATTCCGCCGACCGACACACACACACACATACACACAGTCACATATAATTATTTTATCTTTGTTTTTATATTTTTGTATAATTTATGTGATTGTGAATTATTATAATATAATAATATGATAAACGCTATCGCACTTCTCCGCGCTGTCTACGCGAATATTAAGTGAGTCTAGTTCGCACACCGCTAATACTCACAATTATTATTTTTCGTGTGCCGATCGACGCATTTTTATTATTAAGTACCAAAAATTATTATTTTATTGTAAGGTGCGAATCACCTAAGTGTTATTATTAATTTTCCTATCGGTAATGTCGTGGGCGCTAATCGCCGTTTTTTTTATTATATTCAAGTATTGCCGTGCAAGAATCGGCGTCTTAATTATTATATTGCTGTAAGGCGCTAATCGCCATTATCATTATATAATTTTGTACCAGTGCATTATTATTGAAATTTATATTATTGTTTTTGTGAGCGCAAATCGCTATATATTATTATTCATTTTTTATCGTTGTGTATTTATAATTATTATAGTAACAGGACCAGCTGGCCAGTCTGCGCTCCACAATCTGTGAGTTATTTTATTATATTTATTGTATTTTTATTATTATTATTGTATTTTGTCGTGTCATAAAGGCCGCATATTATATACATAGCTGCACAAATTATTATATTATTTTTCTATTCAACCATGTAAGGTTTGAGCGATAATAATAATTATTTTATTATAATTTATACTGTTTGGCCATAAGGGCAGTGATTATTATTACATATATTATTTTATTATTTATACCTTTGTGTTGCTGTGAGTCTATTATATTATATTTGTATTATTATTATTGATCTCGTGTATTATACAGCAACTTATCTACCACAATACTTTAGTTACCATTATTGGCATTATTTAAGTTACCTATCTTCCTAGTTATAAGTACACATCCACTACACACTAGCATTCGATAATCTTGCTCGGCATACCCGTCCACCTTTATCGAATTGCTATTACCTATACGCACATAATAACACTAGTCGGTCGGTGTGCGTGCCATAAAGTATTTTTGGTGACCGGGCAACACGCTCTATCACTGTAGCGTTTCCGGCGTGAACAGTAGTGTTTTTCGAACTCGACCAAGAACATAGTTATCCTCAAACCACATTATAAGATGTTCCGTGCCAGATTCTTTTTCTAGTTGTTCTTTAATTTCAGCAAATGCTGATGGAATTTCTTCTGGTGGTAAAAAAGCGAGAGCAAGCAAATGACGGACTAGCAAACTAAATTCTTCGTCTTCACCATACTTAATAGAGAGACCAATGGACTGAACTTTTCGCCACATACTTTGTCCCAAATGAAAGAGACATAATCGACTTTGACTAGTTGTGAACTCTTGTTTAACTGCACAAATAGCGGCTTGTTCAAAATCAGTTAAAATATAGTCAGGTTTTAAAACTATATTATTTTCTGATGCATAGTCTTGTAGATCTTGAAACATACGAATATAACATTGTTTAGACTTACTACTCAAAAGAGCAAAAACCAGGGGTAAAATTCGCGCATTTGTATCATGACCAACTGGAGCATGAATTGAATATAACTGGTGGAATATTGTTGGTACTGTTTTAAACGTTCCATCCATTATCCAGTATTTTGCCAATTCGAGCTTACGGAGGTTCGCTAATGTTGTGAATAAAA
>JANEHU010001335.1:0-23962 GCA_027563435.1 Nasonovia ribisnigri | reverse complement strand
GTTGAGATAAGGCTGAATATTGAATTAAGGCATATGAAAAGTTACCAACCCTTCCTTATGTGATGCCAATGGTTTAATGAACTTTGACTCATTTGGGCCGGCAATCATTATTTGATAAATAAAATATTATCGTAAATACAATTTGACGGTTTTAAATAAATGACCACAGAAAAAAAATGAAAACAGCTATATATATAATAGCTTATAATAAAAGGCCATGAGATTATATTGCCATATAATATTATTATACTATAGTTAATATAATATTTTATAGTTAAATATGTTGTTGGTTATACTGTAACATAGAACAGTTTTAAACTTCAGAAGTAGGTACTGCATACTACCTCAGCTACCAAGTGTATACTAGTGTGTCAGTCTATACTTTTAAATACTGAAATACACATTTAAATGGATATGCATTTCAATAAATTGCATTTTACTACTCAACTTTGATAACAATTTTGAATGGTTTGAGCAAAGTACAGTTTACTTCATTTATATTGTTCAGTTTTGGCTAGGTAAAATCACTGTATAGCAGCGGTGTCTAGTGAAGTCAAAGTCTAAGTCATCGAGTAGGTCACTGTAATGGATGTATTAAATTTTAATTTTATAAAAAAATCTTAATTTCTTAAGCAATTTGTTAAAATAATAATAAAAAAATTGGTTTTTTTCCCATGGATATTTATTCTGCTTTTCATACAATTTATGTGCATTTAGTATTATTCAACACTGTCAAATATTTAAGTTAAGAAAATACCTATGTTCACCTTGAAGCTAGAATTGAAAACGGAAATAATAAAATTAACTGATTAACTCAATAAACTCTACATTTTTAATTAATATCAACTACTATTAAGAATGTTTACAAACTCTTTCTGATGTCAAAAAGTAGGCCATAGGTACAAAATATCATGTAGATTTTGAATTCACATGTAAAACTGATAGTCATGGACGTGTAATAAAATCAACAAATTCATCGAGCGATATGGTAACTGGTTGACCCACATTACAGAGACAAATTCATAAGTCAACTAGATTTCTTCACTGTGTCACAACTATGGTACTAGTACTTTATGTGTGCCAATAACTCACTTGACTTTGCCACCACAATACTGGCACTGAGGGCCTTGCCATCCATCGTTGCACACGCACGTTCCATTCAGGCAGATGCCATTGCCGCACTCGACGTCTTTGCACCGGTCCAGCGAGCATTGTGTTAAGGATGCTAAACCAAAAACGATTACCAGCAGCAGCAGCGGAGCGAAATTGGTAGCCACCTTAGTAGTCATAATTGGGGCAATCCGTTTTCGTCGATATTTCGACTTGAACAAGAACAGAAACATGTCGAACAAGTCATGTTTCATGACGTGCGGTACCTAATCGTCGTCGTCTGACCGAAATACCGAAAGTTGGACGACGGCGAACTCAAATCTTTCCTTTTCCTTTTTAATAATTATTATTAGTTATTACAGTTATTACTAATATTACTTATTACTTATTAGTTATTAGTTATTATTATTATTGTTTACTTTTTTTTGTTAGTGTCCCGAATCTTGACGAGATCGTCGTTATCTCACTCCGTCACTCTCTAATCACGTCTGCCCGTCGTCTCCGTCGCACTCGCACACGCAAGCATAAAAGGCAGTGGTCACTCGTCACCATGAACTAAGATCATATTATTATGGACAACCGTTGTCCGTACTGGAAACGCTGAACCTAGACCCCCGGTTAAGTAGATCCCCACGATCTAAATGATACGAAAACGAAAAAAGATCTAGTTATCATTGGATCTAAATAACCACGAGGAACTAGTTGTCTCGGGATCTAAACTACTATGGATTTCTATTTTTTGTAGTTTTTATAGAAAAATGTATAAAAATATAAAATAATAATAAAAAAAATTAAAATTTAATCAAAATAAAGTTAATAATTTCAAATTCGTTTGAATTGCGCATTCCCGAGTGACAACTAGGCCCCCTGCGCCAACGCTACGATTTCCACTTTTCAGTTTCCAGTGTTATTGGTTATTTTGTTGGAATACAAAAAATATTATTCGTAGGAAGTTGAAAGTTTTCACATCTGTGTATATTATTATTTACTATACGCAATGAAATTTTCAAAATATTTAGATTAATTTCAAGCTTGTTATACCAGAGTTCCTGTATTTTTTGTTTTAAACAAATGTTTTAAATGTAATAGCTATTTTACAGTTATTTATACCCAATATTATAATTATTATGTATGCGGTTTTTCAAAATTTGATTTATATTTGTGTCGTTTATGTATATTGTTTTACTTATAAGTTGAGTTATTAATACATTCTGCTAAATGTTGAAAATTACCTATATTTTATTTTACGATATTGAGTTTATTGTGTCTGTCATCACCTTTTAGGACAATAAAAATGCTTCAATTTTCTTCACTGGTACCTTTTCTGATAGGAAAGTGAATCTAGTTGATACTTTGGGGGGTCAAAAGTTAAAATTTCCCAGTATTTTTCAAAAGCACCGTGAAAACAAATGAAAAATTAAGGAATAAACGTGAATTTTTCCGGAAAACAAATTTTCGACAAAATCCATTTTGGTTTTTGGTATAACTCTAAAATGAATAACCGTATATACATGAAAGTTTTTTTTTCTATAAATGTCAATAAAATGTTATTTGTTGGGTAAAAAATCGGCAGGTAATCAAAGTTCAAATTTTAACAAAATACGTAAAAATGATGAAAATGTGGAATTTACTTTGAGTTAGAAATTCATAAAAAATTTTCTTTTTAAATCTAAAGTTTACAAATGTAATACAAGATTCCTCATAAGTTTGCCTAATTATATCAATATACAAATGTTTATAAGCAAGTCATAATACATTTTTAAAGGGCATTTAAAGTTCAGATTTTTACAAGATTAGATATTCACTCGATTTCTCATGTAGCGATATTCTTATTTTATTGCAATTCAAAAACAAATAACTGCAGATGCATGAAAATTTCACTGAATGTTTATACTAGCATTTTTTAAACACCATCGAATTTTGATGCGCACCAGGTTGTTAACGTTTAAAAAATCTGTATACAAATATTATCAAGATTTATATTAGTTAAAAAGAAAATATGAAGGGGAACGTGGCAGCCCGCAGGCAAATACTTTTTAAGGAGCATGAAAAAAAGTTTATAAATTAATATGGCACCAGGTTTTATACGTTTAAAAAATCTATATAAAAATATTATCAACATTTAAATTGATTAAAAAGAAAATTTGAAGGGGAATGTTGGAGCCCGCAAGCAAAAACTTTTGAAGGAACATGAACACAAATTTAGAAGTTAATACGGCACCAGGTTGTTTATGTTTAAAAATATCATTAAGAATTAATTTTAGTAGTAAAATGTTTGAAGGGGAACGTTGGAGGCAAAAACTTTTTAAGGAACATGAAAAAAAGTTTATAAATTATTATGGCACCAGGTTGTATACGTTTAAAAAATCTATATAAAAATATTATCAACATTTAAATTGATTAAAAAGAAAATTTGAAGGGGAACGTTGGAGCCCGCAAGCAAAAACTTTTGAAGGAACATGAACACAAATTTAGAAGTTAATACGGCAACAGGTTGTCTATGTTTAAAAATATCATCAAGAATTAATTTTAGTAGTAAAAAGTTTGATGGGAAACATGGCAGCCCGCAGGCAAAAACTTTTTAAGCAGCATGAAAACAAATTTAGAAGTTAATATGGCACCAGGTTGTTAACGTCTAAAAATCTGTATACAAATATTATCAAGATTTAAATTAGATAAAAAGAAAATTTGAAGCGGTTCGTTGGAGATCACAGGCAAAAACTTTTGAAGGAACATGAACACAAATTTAGAAGTTAATACGGCACCAGGTTGTTTATGTTTAAAAATATCATCAAGAATTAATTTTAGTAGTAAAAAGTTTGATGGGAAACATGGCAGCCCACAGGCAAATACTTTTTAAGGAACATGAAAAAAAGTTTAGAAATTAATATGGTACCAGGTTGTTTATATTTAAAAAACCTGTATACAAATATTATCAAGATTTAAATTAATTAAAAAGAAAATTTGAAGGGGATCGTTGGAGCCCGCAGGCAAATACTTTTTAAGGAACATGAAATAAAGGTTAGAAATTAATATGGTACCAGGTTGCTTACATTTAAAAAATCTGTATACAAATATTATCAAAATTTAAATTAGTTAAAAAGAAAATATGAAGAAGAACGTGGCAGCCCGCAGGCAAATACTTTTTAAGGAGCATGAAAAAAAGTTTATAAATTAATATGGCACCAGGTTTTATACGTTTAAAAAATCTATATAAAAATATTATCAACATTTAAATTGATTAAAAAGAAAATTTGAAGGGGAATGTTGGAGCCCGCAAGCAAAAACTTTTGAAGGAACATGAACACAAATTTAGAAGTTAATACGGCACCAGGTTGTTTATGTTTAAAAATATCATCAAGAATTAATTTTAGTAGTAAAAAGTTTGAAGGGGAACGTTGGAGCACGCAGGCAAAAACTTTTTATGGAACATGAAAAAAGTTTAGAAATTAATATGGTACCAGGTTGTATACGCTTAAAAAATCTATATAAAAATATTATCAACATTTAAATTTATTAAAAAGAAAGTTTGAAGGGGAACACTGGAGCCCGCAAGCAAAATTTTTTGAAGGAACATGGACACAAATTTAGAAGTTAATATGGTACCAGGTTGTTTATATTTAAAAAACCTGTATACAAATATTATCAAGATTTAAATTAGTTAAAAGAAAATATGAAGGGGAACGTGGCAGCCCACAGGCAAATACTTTTTAATGAGCATGAAAAAAAGTTTAGAAATTAATATGGGACCAGGTTGTTTATGTTTAAAAATATCATTAAGAATTAATTTTAGTAGTAAAATGTTTGAAGGGGAACGTTGGAGGCAAAAACTTTTTAAAGAACATGAAAAAAAGGTTAGAAATTAATATGGTACCAGGTTGTATACGTTTAAAAAATCTATGTAAAAATATTATCAACATTTAAATTGATTAAAAAGAAAATTTGAAGGGGAATGTTGGAGCCCGCAAGCAAAAACTTTTGAAGGAACATGAACACAAATTTAGAAGTTAATACGGCACCAGGTTGTTTATGTTTAAAAATATCATTAAGAATTAATTTTAGTAGTAAAATGTTTGAAGGGGAACGTTGGAGGCAAAAACTTTTTAAGGAACATGAAAAAAAGGTTAGAAATTAATATGGTACCAGGTTGTTTACGTTGAAAAAATCTGTATACAAATATTATTAAGATTTAAATTAATTAAAAAGAAAATTTGAAGGGGATCGTTGGAGCCCGCAAGCAAATACTTTTTAAGGAGCATGAAAAAAAAGTTTATAAACCCGAATAGCAATTTAGGTTCAGTAATTGTGTCAAATCATGAATAGAACTTATTGTTCAAGGCACTGTGAAAAAGTGGTTCAATGCACTGTGTTTTCGAGAATTTGAATACGGAATTTACATTAGTCATTTTGGAAAAGCACCGTGCTTTTAGGGAGTATGTGTCAGTGCAATGACCATGTTATGGTGTTAATTACACACGGTGTATATTCAGAATATATTTATTGTTCGTAAACAGTGATCCGGTCGGTTCATAGACGGATGAAAGGTTCAGTGCAAAAACGGTGCATGTGTGAGTTCATACTTTGTGTATTTATACTGTGTATTAACGGAGCTTAGGATAGTTAAAATACTGCAGTACTTAAATAGTGCTCATTCAACTTATATATAGTTATAGATTATATATGCCAGTTATTCATTTATTAGTAAAAAAATAAAGATCTATATATAATCAATTTATAATAACTGTTATTTTATTAAAAACGAAATATATTATACCTACAATATAAATTCCATACAAAAAATTTGAAAAAAAAATTGTATAACATACTATATAGCCGTAGTAATATTATAAAATAAATTAATCATAAAAAAAATATGCAAGTATAAAAGTATTTTTAATTATAATAAAACAATAAAATAATACCTTTAGTATAACAATATTTAAAGATATAGGTATAAATTATTAAAATCTAAAGGAATACAAAATCATGTAAGAGAACATAGGTATATAATAATATATATATACACTTATATAAAAATATAAAAAAATTACTTATGTATTTAATAAAATACTTAATACTATATTATAATGATATATTATTATTAAAATATATTGTATATAATATTATACTATAGGTATAAAATGGTGATGATAATGTTATAAAAGAATAATTACAAAATTGTTCAAGAAAGTGATATTATATTGGTATATATAATAAATTATAAACATAAATCATAATTATGTAAAAATAAAAATAAGTATTTTAACGACTCGTTATATTTTAATTTTAAAATGTATATTATATTTAGGGAAATAAATACTCAAAAATTTGTTCAATTCATTGTTTTGGATTGGGGATTTCTTCCTTTTTTTCTATTGCCGCATGTCGAATATAGTTATCCGCAACTTGGTGAAAATGTCTTTCATCCTCAGGTGTAAGTCGAAAACCAGATAATGCTTCTAAATATAATTATATTATTATTTAAATATATAATGATTTACCAAGCATGTTAACCCTCAATTTTACTGAAAGGAATTTATTCAAATTCCTTTTTTTTGGAATTTTTAAATACATTATTAGTTACTTGAAAACCATTTTTTAAATTCTTGAGATTTTCTATACTATATTATACTTATAAGGAACGCACCATTTTGGTATAAATTATTTAATGGAACATTTTTCTAATGTAAAGGTACCTATTTCAAAATTTCAATAAGTAGTTTTTAGTTATTTAAATTTTTGCTGTAGGTACTATAAATAAAAGTCCTTGAAAATGTTTTTAAAAAATAGATAAAATATATATATGCTTGTATATCTAGATATATATTTGGACTATTTTAAAAAATTTTAAATGCTGATAGAATGACTACAATTTTCAACTTGTTATAGTCTCCATATTATAATATCTTTCAAACTCTTTATGATGTGAAAATTATCCTAAGTAGGAAAAACTAAATAACTCAGAAACTATTACTTGTTTGAATTTTGATTATGGTTTGTTAATATCTTTAAAAAAATGATCCATTATACGTAATTTTAAATTTACAATATAAAATAGAAGTTCTAATTTGAAAATAGGTATAAGTTCCATCATCTATATGATGCTAGGACACTCAAGTAATACAAAATATTTTCTTTAAGTATATTCAAAAATTCAAAAAAACAGATTATATATATTATCAATCTATCTAATCACCCTATATAATATTATATAGGTATAACATTATAAATAGATATGATCAGGTGGATTTTCTAAATATATAAATGTAGTAAAAATTAAATAAAAAGTGTAAAATATCACTTATATATTCACTCACCATAAATTACATCAAATAGATTCAGACTAATAAACTTTTTTTTTGTCTTGCCTTTATAACTATATAGTTTTAATACATCTTTGTCAAAGCAACAAGCAATTGCATTCCTTATTGATGCACTGAATGACATTGTACGGCCTACTTTCATAAGTATATAAGACTTCTGAAACAAAATTAATAATTTGATTCTTTAATACTATTAATTATATTCATTAATTTATTTTATTTAATCGTACCAATTTTTCTTTATTTGCGAATCCATCATCTATATTTGAAAGCATATTTTCAACAACAGTTACATTCTCAATTGATTGAGTTGGTAAAAGGTTAAGAAATGGTGTAGGAAGATTAGGTGAAGGCAATGCTAATGCTCGTGTCCTAGTATCAGCTTTCATCATGTATCCTACTTTTTTGTCAATATTTTGGACAGCTTCACAAATTTTGCTATTAGATCTGACCAACATCAACAATTGTAGCATTACATTTTCGTCTCTTTTTTTAAATTCATTTGTTTGTTCTTCAATAATTTTTTTTAGTTCAGCGATATCATTACCCGGGTAACAATTGTAAAGTTCAGTGTCGGTTCTGGAGTACCGTGCATGTTACACAGTGCACACACCGTCCTAGCGTGCAGGATAAATTGTTTATGGTGCACATTCTGTGCTCAAGAGATATTAAATACGGTTAAAAAAAAAACCGTTTCTACTGGGCGCAGCCGTGCAAACCTCTACAGTGCATCAAGGGTACAATCATGCATAACTTGACGGTGCAGTTAAAGTGTATTGGTGTCTGTTTCAAACAATTCTTATTTTGCGTAAATGCTATTATGATGCTACGGTGCATAAATAACATTGTGCATCTAAAGTATGACAGTGGTTAAAATTACCGTGCTCATTCTGTGTTCAAGGGTTAATAATTACTGTAAAAAAAAAAAGGTTTCTACTGGGTGCAGACGTGCAAACCATGTACAGTGCTTCAATGGTTCAACCGTGCATAACTTGACGGTGCAATTAAAGTGTATTGGTGTCTTTTTCAAAACATTCTGATTTTTCGTACATACTATTATGATGCTACGGTGCACAACGAACTATTTGTATTTTGCACATCGAAAGTGTGACGGTTAGGTTAGAGTGTATTTGTTTAAATGTGTTTACTATTACCACAGAACAATGTTATCAATGTCATTTTTAGTTTTAGTATTTTTACTATTTAATACTACTGGCCGGTTTTCCTAAAATATTGTCTCGCCATCGTCATAATCCGTGTTATATTATTATAATCGGTATCTTCAATTTCTTTTTTATGATCAGTTTATTATAATATCGTGTGATCAGTAGGTACTGACAATTGAATGTAGTGCATGCAGTCTAAAGTTGCGTCCTGCGTCACTATCGAGTACCGATCGGTAATTATAGTCGTTATAGTATTAACAAAAATAAGTAGTCTCGTCTACCTGTCTACTATTATGTAAGTACCTATTACAATAATAATAATTACATTTTACCAATGTTAATTTAAATCAACATTTTTTATCTGTGGTTTAATCAAATCAAAGAAGCACTAAATTCTAGTTTAGCATTTTTCAAATGCAGTAAGAAACTGTCAGTTTTATATAGGTATTTATGCATAAGATTGATTCTTAAAAAGTTAATTATAATAAGGCTTATATAGAGACCTAACCCTAAATGGCCTAAATTAAAATATATTCGTTTAGAGCACAATATGAATATGTGCCACCATAGCTGCAGATATATTTTTCGTATAATTAGTTAAATTTTTTATGTTATACACTTCAAACTAATTTAAAGTAGGTATACTTAAGTAATTTAATAATACAGTATTAATTAACACATAATAGTCCTATAAAAACTACTAAAATTAACTGAAATAATAAAATAAAATACAATTCTTCCTGCTTATAGATATTATAATACCTATATATATTTAATTAAAATGTTAGAAAATAGTCTTAAACTAGCATTAATTATACATTGGATGGATCTCTTTTGGTTAATATTGTAACCAAAAGATAGTGCACTAATATCATGGTATTGCACTCTTTATAAAGTTTAATTAAAATTTTATCCATGGGTATATATAATATATTATATATTGTAAGTAAATTTGTTACTTGTTTTATTATGATGTACTTCTAGGGTAATAATACCTGCAGATTTTAGGGTGAACGCAATAACAATTGAGGGAAGTATGCATTACACATGCATATCATAATAATACCTCAATCAATTGTTTTATTACCTATATTACTTATAATAGGTAGGTATTTTTTATAAATATATCACAACTTCCTCGATGAAAGTAATAATATAAAAACAATTATTTGGTATAGCATTTGAATGGCTAATAAAATGTAGATTGTAGATACATATAAATAATAATAATAATTAATTTATAATATTCAATCTTGTTGTTAAAATTCTTTAAAATATAAAAAATCACTTTAAACTGGATATTAACAACTGCAGTGGCCTTTTATTTTGTGCATTAGTGGAACAATATTTTAAATTATATTTTTTTTTATTCCTTTATTATATATATTGTATTATTTTTATGTTCTATAGAGTTTGACATCTATCTCAAAGATTTGCTAATTTATCCCTGTATTTCCAGATGTAAGATTGTTATTATTTTTTAATAAAATAAATAAATATGTCGAAACGAAATATAAACTTTAGTAAGAGCACCCGATACAGGAATAGGAAAAGAGCTTCTATGATGTTATTAGAAGCTCTATCCAGTGAAGATGATAATGAAGGCCTGCAATCTCTTGATAATAATTCTAATAATAGTCCATCAATAAACACAGATACTGTTGTGCATTCTCTTCCTAATTGTTCAACTTTTACTGATGTTGATCAGACAAATTTGAATTGTTATAACGCACACATTTCTCATAACATGAGCATAGAACATTTATCTGAAGAAGGTAATGAGGCCACTGAGTTTACTAGTTGCTCGTCAATATCTTCAGATTCTTGGCTATAGCAATATGGGCTATTACTTATAATATTACACATATAGCCCTTACCGATCTCTTAAAATGTCTTTCAAAGTTTCCGGAATTTAAAGAATTCCCAAAAAATTCAAGAACACTTTTAAAAACTCCTCTTAAAACAAATGTTAAGGAAGAAGGTGGTGGTATTTATCGTCATTTTGGTATAGAGGAAGAAATTAAAGACATCATTAATTGTAATAAAAACATCCCTGCAGTATTATCGTTGTATGTAGGTATTGACGGACTTCCTGTAACTTCCAATCCCCCTAGCCAGTTATGGCCCATTCTTGGGTACTTTGCAAATTTACCTACTAAAAAGCCAAACATATTCATAATTGGGGCATATCATGGAAAAACCAAACCAGTTGATTGCAATACATTTCTTTTTGATTTTGTTCAAGAACTGAAAGTCCTTATTATTGATGGCTTTAGTTTTAATAATATAAAAATTCATGTTGAAATTCGGGCTTTAATTTGTGACGCGCCAGCAAAGTCGTTTGTTTTAAATACCAAAGGTCATACTGGAAAAGTATCTTGTGTAAGATGCCAAAATGTGGGGAAATGGGTGATTGATAGAGTGTGCTTCACTGAAGTTGGTTCCCCTTTAAGAACACACAATGATTTTATAAATTATAAAGACCCTATTCTTCATAATGGAAAAACTATTTTAACTGAACTTCCTAACTTTGGTTTTGTAAAATCTATTCCTTTCGATTACATGCACTGTGTATGCATTGGTGTAATGAAAAAACTTCATTTGTTTTGGATTGGGGCTCCTAAACATAAGCAAAACATGTCTTTACCTGCTAATTTAATTAACGCATTATACATTAAACTTAATCAATTATCAGTATACATTCCTACAGAGTTTCAAAGGAAGTTTAGTGAAAATAGTAGGAAACATCCGTTGCATGATGCTAGTCGGTGGAAGGCTACAGAGCTACGTCAATGCCTATTATACTTAGGATTTATAATTTTCCGGAACTTCTTAAATGCTGATGTATATGATCATTTTTTAGAGTTATTCGGTGCTATTAGAATTCTCTCAACTCAGTCTTTAAGTGATGAATATATTGATTATGCAAATCAATTAATTCAGCATTTTGTACTATCTTTTGAAAATATTTATGGTGAAATATATAAATTATATGTCTCATAATATACATTCCCTTCTTCATTTAGCTGAAGATGTGAAACACTTTGGTTCTTTAAATTGTTATTCTGCATTCCCCTTTGAAAATTTTATGCAACCTCAAAAAAAAAAATTAAGACTGGTGTAAAACCTTTACAACAGTTAGCACGACGATACGCTGAAAAGCGTGCATATAGTAATTGTAGGCTAACCAATCAGTCAAAAGAAACATGTTATGGTCCAATCAGTACAGTTCTATCATCGTTAATGAACGGACGTGCGTTACTGCCTCGCTCCGTTATCAGTGAAATTCTAAGTGTTTTCGCGTGGGTTAGTCTTGTCTCTCGCGTACTGCGTGGAGGAGTCGGGACATCGTTAATGAACGGACGTGCGTTACTGCCTCGCTCCGTTATCAGTGTAATTCGAAGTGTTTTCGCGTGCGTTAGTCTTATCTCTCGCGTACTGCGTGGAGGAGTCGGAACATCGTTTGTTCCTAATATTCGCAGCCGTTCTCTTACTGCCACCTACTTTCCGCCAGTGTATCATTGGTTGCAGTCTATTTTCTATTTACGGCGCTATTCATTATGCCGCAGAAAACGAATATCTCTCCTCTCTCCCTTACCGGTACTAGTAGTAAACCGGTCACCCGGAGTGCATTGTCGTCTTCTCAATCTGATGATATTCTCAAAGCCATTGCTAAATTGGAATCTTCTCACCAACAACTTCTAAAATTAAACCAGCAAACTAGTGCTCAACAATCTGCTCAGTTCGAAGAACTCAAGTCAAACCTTGGTAACATTTCAACTCAAATATCCGATCTGAAAGCTGAAAACTCCAATCTTCGGGCTGAACTAACTGCTTTGAAAAGCTAAATACACCTACTTGAATCTACACCAAATACGTCCTCCCCTCAACCCCCTCTACTTGAACTCATCCAAGAACTCTCTGAACGTGATAAATGTAGTTCTAATGTAATTGCCTATGGTTTCACTGAATCCACTTCACGCACGCCTCAAGAAAGAATTGCTGATGACACGAAATCCGTCTCTGATGTATTCTCCAATCTGTCATTCAAATTCCCTACTGACGCTAAACTATTCAGGCTAGGAAAAAATGTCACCAACACCCCTCGTCCTCTAAAAATCATCCTTAATTCTAAGGCTGAAGCAGCATACCTTCTGTCTTCGCTTAGTGAAGCTAGAAAGAGTCATGTTAATCTTCCCCCCGGCATAAAATTTGTTCGAGATAAATCTAAGCTTGAACGTAAGTTACTACGTCAACTTCACGAAGAGCTAGATCATCGCAAACAAAATGGGGAAATTAACTTATCCATAAACTACATCAACGGAATTCCACAAATCATCTCTTCCATCTCAAAAAACCACACCAGAGGGCGTCTCTCTCACACCAGTCAACTAGCCGCATAAACACATCCTCTGTCAACGCCCTCACTAAATCTTTTGGTTTCTACCAGAATTGCAGAGGATTAAGAACCAAACTACGCAATGTTATTTGTAATGTATCTAGCTTTAATTTTATATTTATTTCTTTAACCGAAACATGGTTACATTGTAATATATCATCTAGTGAATTAGGATTATCTAATTATTTTGTATATAGATGTGATAGAAGTAACCTTACGAGTAACTTAAAAAGGGGCGGTGGGGTTCTCATTGCTATTCGGAAAGATATCATATCTTACCCAATAACTGTCTCTAATAATTCAGTAGAACACCTATTTATAGGGTTCCACTACAAGAACACTAATTATGTTGTCTCCAGTGTATATATTCCTCCTTCTAGTCCCCCTCTCCTATATGAATCTCACATGGAAACGGTTGAATCCTTAATCAATGCGAACCCTACAAATACATATTTATTCTGTGGTGACTATAATCTACCTGGATTATCTTGGTCAAACGACTCTGATGGACTAAATTTTTCCTCAACCTCTGGTTCTTCTGGCTCCTGTGTTCCCGAAACCTTCGCTTCCTTAAACTTTTTTCAGCATAATTCTGTCCTCAACTCTTCTCAATCCACACTTGACCTAATATTTTCAAATATTGCAAATATCTCTGTCGAAAAGAGTCTCAACCATCTCGTTCCCTGTGATTCCTTTCACCCAGCTTTAGAGATTTCACTTTTAAACATCCCTCATATACCCTTTGTAAATAACTCCCATACATTTTTTGACTTTCGCAAGTCTGACTATCCAAAAATAATTTCTTTCCTAAATTCTTTCAATTGGTCCTCAACTTTACTCAACCTTGATGCTAATTCTGCAGCTTATTGCCTGTATGATGCCTTACACTACTCTATACTCAACTTCGTTCCCGAAATTCGTTTTACTCCTTCAAAGTTTCCTCCCTGGTTCACAAAGGAATTAAAAACATTAGTGTTCACTAAAAAACGAGCACATGCCACTTTCAAAGCTACACACAACCAGCAGGACTATTCTGCTTTCTCTAATTTACGTGCACAGTTTAAATACTTATCCAGAAAATGTCACAATAATTACCTAACTCATATTGAATCCCAAATTAATAGCAACCCTAAATCTTTCTGGAAATTAGTACGCATGAGTCGTTCAAGCTCTGGTCTACCAAATGTCATGCATCTAGACGCCCAACAATACTCAGGTAAGGAACAAATAGCTAACATGTTCTCCATTCACTTCGCTTCCGTTTACAAACCATCTAGTAGCTCTGCCTTACCTAGTACCCCATTTCTTTTTCACCAATTGCCTAGTAACTGTCACTTTTCGGTTTCCGATATAGAAACTAAATTAAAAACCCTATCAACCACTACAAGTGCTGGTCCGGATGGTATTCTTGGTTCTTTCTTAGCTAATATCAAATCTGTAATTTCAGTCCCCCTATGGATAATATTTAGGCGTTCACTTGATGACGGTATCTTCCCTGACATTTGGAAATTATCTTCTGTCACTCCTATCCACAAAACCGGAGATCGTGATGACATCCGTAATTACAGGCCTATATCTGTTCTAAGTCATCTTGCAAAGCTCTTTGAATACCTAGTTGTCCGTAGTATCCAATCTCCAGTTAACTCCATTCTTATCGACGAGCAATATGGCTTTCGGCCTAATAGATCCTCCACTCTCAATAGTATGGTATTTAACAACTACACTTTACAGGCTCTTGAAAACCATTGTCAAGTGGATGTAATTTTCACTGACATCTCCAAAGCTTTTGACCAAGTAGACCATTACATTCTCATTGACGTTCTTTACAAAGCAGGCTTCGGCGAACCGCTACTATCTTGGTTCAAATCATACATAACTATGAGAAAGCAATGGGTAAAAATTTTAGATTGTCGCTCAAGTTTGATAAACGTTACCTCAGGGGTACCTCAAGGTGGTCATCTTTCTCCAATTCTATTTGCTATTTTTATTAACGGCTTGAATTCTGCTCTTAAGCATTGCCGTTTTTTGGCTTTTGCTGATGATGTTAAATTATTTTCATGCGTCAACTCCATTGATGATTGCATACGCCTTCAGAGTGAATTCAATTGTTTATCCACCTGGTTAGAGAACCATGGACTATACCTCAACATCAGCAAATGTCAGATTATGTCCTTTACTAGACGCCAAGCTACTATTCTATTCGATTATTCTCTTAATAACCATTCCATAACGCGAGTTACTGTAAAGAAAGATTTGGGTATCCTTCTAACTTCCAACTTAGACTACCACTCCCACATTGAGCACGTCACCTGTAAATCTTTAAAGACATTCGGTTTTATAAAACGCTTCTCCTCTAATTTCAATCTAACCTATTCTCTCAAAAATTTATACTGTGTGCTTGTAAGGCCGATAATAGAATATGGTTCCATTCTTTGGGATCCTTATACAACCTCTGACTCTTCCCTACTTGAGCGTGTTCAGCGTAAATTCCTTAATTTTGCATCCTTTTGTCTTAATATCCATCATGAACCTCACGATTATTCCCCAGTCTTACACCAATTACAACTTAGTAGTCTTTCCGATAGAAGAGTTTTTGCCAACATTACCTTCCTAAATAAACTTACGAATGGTACCATAAATGCTCCCGAGCTTCTCGCTGAGGTAAACTTTCGTGTTCCAAGTAGGTCTTCCAGGCTAACGGCCCCCTATTACGTTCCTCGTCACACCACTAACTATGGCCGAAACCACCCTATCCACCGAATGATGCGTTTAGCAAATGAGAACCTCTCGAGTCTTTAATCTTTAGTCTTTGTTTTATATCAATATTATTATAATGTTTTGTCTGTATCTTATTCCATTAACTGTACTTTGGGCTAGTCCCGTAATGTAAAATAAATAAAATAAAATAAAATAAAATTGCAAAATATACACCAAAATCGACCTATGTTGCCAGATGTATGTAACTCAAAATTTAGTGGTTGGAAAAATGAGCGATTTTCTTTAAAATTGGATAAAGCAAATAGTTGCGTAAAATTGATTAGTGGTGTCTATGTTTTGGTTGAAAATATTGCGACTAGTAGTAAAGATAACTCAACAATATACATCATTGGGAGGCAATTTGAAAAGTTGACAAGTTTTTTCAGTAAACCATGTGATTCTCAGCTACTTGAAATCTATGAAGCTAGTAAAAAAAGTCATCTAAAATCTTGGGCATTTGATGATATTAAAGAAAAAGTTATTCATATTCCCTTGAATGATATAAAATCATGCATTATACCTTTTTTACATAACTAATGTATATTTAATAAGTTTCAATAAAAAAAACTTTTAACTGTTAAATGTATGAAAGATTTTCTTTTTTCCTTTGTATATAATAATATATTACCTAAGCATTTTTTTTGCTAAAATATTTATTAATTTACTATGATTTATTAAATGCAATGTTCCATTTAAAATTCAAATTAAAAGATGTTAAGGACATCCATTTGCATATAAATGCTCACGTTGACAAGAAACAAAAATTAAATTGCTGTTTCTTATCACCTTATATTTGTTTTTTTTTTATATATAACATCAATAAAAATTAACATAATACCTACATTATTTAAAATTTATACAATTGTTATGAATATCTCTATTTTAATCAAGCCTGTGATCGAGATAGAGAATAATACAATAATGATTATTTTAAATCAAATGAATAAGAAAAACTACAGATAGGTACATTCAAATGAAATACAAGTACAAATATTATTGATTAAAAATTGAAAACAATATTTTTCTGGGAAGAATATCTTCTAAGACCGTGGTTTTCTGTGTGGTCATTGTAACTGTTATATCCATCAGGTATTATTATTGATTAACCAATGGTATTATTAATTGCACCACTACGGCATTTTTATTTTCAATAAGGTTAAAGTGTTGAACATTATATGTAATTTTATGCAATAAAATATTAATAATAATATACAGGGTGTAACAAACAGTACTGACATATGAAATAACTTTTTTGGTATTCAATATTTTTTTATTTTTTTTTTTTGTATTTTTTGTAGACGCTTGCGCTAGGTATATGTTTTATATAAAAAAAAATTTACTTTTTTAATTCTGAAAATATAAAATTTAAAATTTGATAAAAATGTATTTGAAAAATTCAAAATAGCCAATTTATAAACCCGATTTTTAGAAAAATTGTGATGGTTCAAATATTTATAAAAGTGTTGCCGTTCATTTTCTACAATTTATTTAGTTTTTGGAAATATGAATAATTTTTTCTTTATCATACTAAAATAATCAACAATCATCAAACATCACTGTTACTAGTAATTAGTATCATACATAGATAATAAAAGAATGGATAGGCCATTCCTATATTAACAACATAGGGGTTTGCGGGCCGGAATGTGGATGTGAGACAGACTGCTATTATATAGTGCTCTCACTTTAGCAAGGGGAATTATCATTTATTTTATTTCACAATGATAACTGATATCATTCTATCTGCTGTGATAATAAACAAACAAATAGTTTTGGCGGTTTTTATTTATTAAATTATAAAATATTTCTGTACCTGACTGAATTAAATATTAATTAAATCGATATGTTTATTTTTTAATTTCGATGTTTCGCTATGGTTCGAACTTGTATTGTTTGTCGTGTGTCTTCTAAAGACAATATAGAAAATGTATCATTTCATTTGTGAGTATTCTTATTGTTATTAAACAATTGAAAATATATAAACATATTGTTGAAATTGTTTTGGTTTAGATTTCCAAAAAATGAAATAAAGAGGTATAAATGGTGTGATTCCTTGGGTATATCAATGGCTACACCTAACCAATCAGTGTGTAGTAATCATTTTGGTCCAGGATGCTATAATTTTAGTTTTAGTAGAAAAATGCTTAAACCATTTGCTGTTCCGTCTCTGTAAGAATATTCCTTTATTTATCAATAATTGCCATATTATTTTTAATGTTGATATACATGTAAAATATTATCCATGATTTTTTTATTTTAGTTCAGCTAAAAATATTCCAGATCCATTAATAACGCCCATTTCTTCTACATCTAAAACTATGCATGAGTATGTATTATATATTTCACAATTTATAATAAATTATTATTGATGATAAGTATATTCAGATAAGGTTGTTTACTACTCTTTAATGTATTAAATATATAATAATATATTTTAGTTCATTTGAAAGTATACCAGATTGTCCAGATCCATCAATTATATCACCCATTTCTTCTACATCTATAACTATGCATAAGTATCTATATTATATTTTTAACAATTTATTATATAATTGTATTGATGATAGGCGAACTGAGATGTGACTGTTTTATATTTTTATCAATTAACATTTTAGACGCTGTGAGAGTCCTAAAGATTATTCTTGTTCGACCCCCAAGAAAATAAAAAAAGATTTATCCTACGAGCATTCTCCTAATATGTATGTTTATGTTATATTTTCTGATATCTTGTTTTCTTATATAATGCTAATAATAATTTTAGTATTATTATTTAAATTGTTTGACTTTTTGTCAGGTGTCTTAAGAAAAAGAGAGTCTACAACACAAGTCGAATTGGCGATTTTACATCATTTGATTTTGGAACTCCTAAACGGTCATCAAAAAATCTTAAAGTTGTAAACAATATAGTTAAAAACTTGAGACAAAAAAACAAAAATTTAAAACAAAAAAACAGACATTTAGAAAAAAAAATTGCATCAATGAATGATATGTTTTCTGTTCTAAAAGAAAAATCTTTAATAACTGAATTTATAGCTGATAATATGAAGGTATTAATACTAAGAAATATCATTATATAATTGTTGGGCAGTAGTAAAATAAATGTAATAAGGTAGTATAAAATGTTAAAATTTTTTAACAATGTAAAATTATTAATTATTATGTTTTATTTGTTTTAGTAGGTAGTAGGTACTAAAGGAATGTGATATATATTTTGGATGTTCTCTGTTTCTTCTTATTTGTTCTAATATTTGTCTTGTATTTTAGATTTGTAATTTAACCTTATGATTATGATTAATTGTATAATTCTTTTTCTAATTAATTAGTATTTGATTGTATTCTAATATTGTCTTAACAATACTTGTGTGTTACTGTTTTCAAATAAATAATTGAATGTAAATAGGTACATGGTTAATTTGTTTATCTTAGGCTTTTGGTTCAGATAAGTAGGTAGTATAAGTATGTTCTATCCAAGTTTTTACATTTACAGGGAGATTTAAAATCGTTTATCCACGACTCTTGACCTTGAGCAATGAGTTGTGTGGGTGCTTTCTATCCAAGTTTTTATTAGTTACGGGGAAATATAAAAACGTTCATCCACAACTTTTCCCCTCGAGGTGTTAGTGACGACCCCGGGAAAATTTTTACTAAAATAAAAAGATATTATTTATATATTAAATATTTTTTTTATTTTAAAAAGTATTACATATTATACATACTAATTTTTTATTTTAATATATCTGATGATGTTATCCATGAATTTTGACATGAATCAAAACCTAACCATTTAACAAACATTTTATTCCAACTTTTTTTATAATACGTTCAACGAGAAATGTGTCTGGAAAATCAGTTAATTTAATTTCCTGTTCATAAAATCCACCTAAAATTACATTGCCTGATCCATCTTTTAGCTCATAAGTTACTGGATTCGTCTGTAGAATTTTTGAAACTTTAAATATTTCAGTTGTCCAATTTGGTGTATATCCTTTACTAAATATATGTTTATATTTTGATATTCTTACAAAGTCATTAATTTTAAATTTTGGTTTGTTTAATGTTCGGTTATTTATATATGTATTAAATTTAACTTTGTTTGCATCCATTCGAGCTTCATTAGGCGTACATTTAATTGATCTATGTTTTGTATTATTATAGTTTTGTATGATCTTTGATATTGTATTATTCCAATTCCATGTACCCGTTGAAGTGAAATGTCTATATATATTATTTTTAAGAGATTGTATAACGCGTTCAACAATTGAACACTTGATAACACTGTATGAACTATAATGTTTAATTTTATATTTTTTCATTAACTCTTGAAATTGAATATTATAAAACTCTGTACCATTATCTGTTTGCAACAATTTTGGATTAGCTTTTTTCAGTATATTAGACATGGCTTTTGTACAATCTTCACTTGATTTATTTTTTAGTTTTTCCACCCACACATACTTACTATACGTATCTATAACAATTAGTATATATCTAAATCCATGATTTTGTTTAGAATGGGATTGCATATCCATTAAATCAGCTTGCCAAAGGTCATCTTTAAATCGAGTTATTACACTACGTCTACGAAATATTTTTCTCGCTGGTCGATGTAGCTCATTAGCTATATTTACTAATGTAGTCATTTAACAATAATATTTCTCTCACGTAATTCTTCTAAAATAGATATGATTTCATTATTAACACCTGTATTACCAGTACTTTGAGATGATATTAAAAGATTTAATCTAGTTACTAGTTCATTCGGATCGTCATAATAAACTAATTGTGTTTGTGCCAATACATCTTTATATAAACCATTACCTATCTTAGACTCGGGTGATGAAGTAAAATTAATCATATTTGAAGTCATGTGATCTGTAGACGAAGAACTGTTTGCTGTTTGATTAAAATCAAATGGTTCATTTTCTTTCGATATTTTTCTACGTTTAGCACTAGATTTGCTAGAAGGGGTAGAAGATAACGTATTGCTAAATGATGATAAGTTAATTCGAGGAGTTGCAGTCTCATTAATTTTAGCTATTTCTTCGTTAAATCGTTTTTCCTCAATTTTCATTCGATCATACAGTGGTTTTACAACGGTCATCCATTTATGGTATCTCGAGGTTTTAGGCTTCCCATCTTCTTTTAAATGGACACCAGTAGTTTTCAAAATATTGAAATAAGATTCTATATCTGGTATAGTTGTATTTTTTGGTTCCTTCTCACATAATAAAGACCATAATCCTGGTGTAAATTGATAGTATTTATTAAGCAACAGTAAATTACCGTGACTAAAAGTTACAGTATGTTTTCCTATTTTATATGAATCACTACCTTTATCATAATGCATACCATAGGATTTATCATAACGTGTTGATTTAGGACGGTTATTTAAAAAATTTTCAAATGGTGAATTTAATTCATCATTATCATCAACTGTGTGTTACATATTGCATTTTTTTCCGTATATGTACTCAATGGTTCAATTATTGGTTTAAATGCTTCACGAAAATAACTGTCGGAATCGATAACACCACGTTTCATTTCCATTATTTTGCGTTTAATATTTTTTTTTGATGCTATTAAGTTTTGTAACAAAGCTTTTTCGGTATTCATTGTGAATAATAAACTTAATATAACTGTATCGTACGACTACTGTTAACATTATGTAGATAATATAAGTGACATGGTATATATATATATTATAAAAATATTTTTTATATTGTTCATATTATACAATACTAATTTATTTTAATAAACGTATGAAATCCACATCTATACCTTCCTTCATTCATTTCTCGAGTTTTATCGATAACCATAAAACCGTAATCACTATGATTCCAACATAAATGTGAAATTTTCCGAAAGTCCGAAAAATCCATATCTGCAGACGAATGATCATTGAATATATGACGTAAATTTGTATCATCTTGTTTCAATATTATTAGGAAGTTTGAATTGTCTCTTACTAACTGTTTTGATATTTTAGAATATGTTTGCGCTAAATAAAATACAGAGCTAGCACCTGAATGCCTGCCGATGCTGAAGTAATCTCTGATTACAGATTGTGGACCGCATATTACATCATCAAAAATTATAATTGAATTTTTCTTAGTCAAGTTGGGTTTTATGACTTTATCAGCGCTTGTAAATATGAAAAGATTAGCACCTTGTATATAATCTATTATTTTTTTTAATAAAACATATTTTTCTTGATTAGAGGTTTTAGAGTATAAATAAATATTTTCAAATCTTAACCCGTTTTCGTGAGTGATGAGATTATACATTATATTTGTTTTTCCTGAACCACTGGGACCAACTAATATAGCACGTAAAGTATCAGGTAATAACGAACCATGTCTCGATGTTTTTTTTACTAACTGAACATCTACATTTATTATATCTAATTTATCTTTCTGCTCAATCAAATTCATTTTTTCTTATAAATACTCTAAAAATTTCAATTTATAATCAGTTATAGATGGTGCGTTCAACACGTATGTACAAATCGAACAAGACTGGTAAAGGATTTCTAAACTCCCTTATAAATAGTCTTCCGTTTGAAGCACATATTTCAGGTTATCAGTATTGTGGTCCTGGTACAAAATTAAAAAGAGACTAGATCGCGGTGACAAAGGAATAAACCCATTGGATACTGCTTGTAGAGATCACGATATTGCATATGCATCGAGTTCAAATTTAAACGATAGACATAAAGCTGATAAAGTGCTAGAAAATCGAGCTTGGGAAAGATTTAAAACAAAAAATATTCCTAGAAAAGAGAAATTAGTTGCATATGCAGTAACAAACGCAATGAAAGCTAAAAGGAAAATAGGTATGGGTTGTAAAGGTAAACGGAAACATACTAAAAAAAGAAATGGTATACTAGCAGCGAGAAAAAAAAGATCTATAAAGAAAAAGAATGGTGGTAAAAGAATGATTTCATCACTAAGACAGACAGGTGGTGTAATTCCCTTAATACCTATATTTGCAGGATTGTCAGCACTTGGTAGTTTGATGTCTGGTGGTAGCAGTGTGTATAATGCAATACAAAATTCAAAAAGAAAAAAAGGTAACGGTCTATATTTAAACAATAAGGAATCAAAAAAAAAAACTGATGATCACGCTACCTGACAGACCACTTTCATCCCAAGATATTATAAAATATGTTACAATGTTAGAAATCAATCATTTCCGTGGTGTCTTAGTAGGTAGTATATGTAGGTTCTATCCCAGTTTTTACAATTACAGGGAGATTTAAAAACGGTTATCCACGACTTTCCCCCTTGAGCGGTCAGATTTGTGGGTGCTTACTACCCCAGTTTTTTACTGTTCCAGGGAGATTTAAAAACGGTTATCCACGACTTTCTCCCTCGGACGAACAGATTTTTGGCTTCTTTCTATCCCAGTTTATACTGTTTAATTTTTTCATCACTGCTAGATATCGCTTTTTGTTTAAAGCAGACTATGGTGTACCAGGAGAACATGTGAATTAATTTTTCATGATATAAAAAAACTGATATAATGTACGTAGTATGTATTTGTTCATTCACAGTCTGTTTTTCCGGAAAAACTTAAATTTTACTTTTGTTGGTTACACTGTATTTTTTATAAAAATTTGGCAAACAAATTATCAATAATTATTAATTATATTCAGTTGCTTGCGATTAGCTGTTTTACCAAGTCGTGTTTTGTAGTTTCCAATTTCCTTGTCGTTTCTTTATTTTTTTTTTTAAAAAAAATGAATTTCCAAAAATGTACAAATGAGATCCGGTCATTGGTTAGTCAAATACGATTCAATTCAACACCGGCTTATCCAGAATTCTCCGCATTTTCATCAAGGCTAAGATCATTTCAAACATACCCATCAAATACAGGCCAGAACAAATATAAATTGGCCCAGTGTGGTTTCCAGTATCTAAACATCGAGGATGCAGTTCAATGTCACTGGTGTGGGATAATTCTACATAATTTTGAAATTTTTGACGATTGTTTTATAGAACATACTCGTTATTCACCAAAATGTGTATTTATATTATTAATGAAGGGAAATCAGTATATACAAAAAGTCTTAAGTAATTATTGTAAAACCGATGTTATTTGTAATTGTGAAACCGATCCGGACGATACCATTTGTTAAATCATGTTTTTTTGCTTATAATATATATTTTTTTTTTTACATTTTTTGTATTTTTTATCCATGAGTTTAG
>JANEHU010001334.1:0-13591 GCA_027563435.1 Nasonovia ribisnigri | reverse complement strand
TAGTACCTAGTTAATATAAATACAATTTACGTCTATTTGATATTTCAATATTGTTTCCGACGTTTAATGATTGTTCCACTGACAATCACCCTCCATTATTACGAATAAGATGAAATTGATTTTACTCTGGTATATATTATGCTTAGCATTAAGTACAAAAGACGATTTATTATCTTGTTTATTTGTTCAATAATTGTACAGTAAATTTGTACACTTATTTACTAAAAATGTAGGTATTCATATTGCTTAACGTGAACGAAATATAATTTTAAATTATCATTAATGATATAGGTACTTCTTAACGACATAATCGTATAGTCTATTATAAATCGTATAGGTACGTATATTCTAAAATTATCCTAAATATTGAAATTCAAAATTTTATATCGTATGTATTTTAAATGATATTTTTACTAGTTTATTGTGGTATCAGTACGTGTATTTTTTTCGAATAGCGTTAATACTTATTGTTAGGTAATATTTTATGTGGTACTTAAAATTCACACTGATTAATCACAATAAATTAATAAATCCCACCGAATTCGGACGTAAATTATCATTTCTAGAATTTTTTTAGTACACTAACCGTGGGAAACGCACGTGTTGGTATCCAATATGAGCTTTTAAAAATATACTACCCCTGTGATTCAGTAAGTAACTTTCTATGTATTTGAATTTTTCGTTTCAACATTAATCTCATACAATGCATTACAATATATCGTTTGTGGTGTATTCTAGAGAAATTGTAGACGCATGGAAATGTGTGGCCGCCATTGCATTTTTACAATCTAATTTTTTATTAATCTATAATATTCAACCGGATTTTCTTTCAGATTTGTCAGGTAAAATATTATGTTGGCTTTTGGTATTCTTGCAGCTTCTGTTAGTTTAAATGATAGGCCTTGTGGTGATGCCTTAAATGCAGCTGTACCATTATCTTCTGTTTACTTTCATTATAAAATTATTAAACCTTGTCTAACACCATTTTTTAAAAGTTTTATATTTCTAAGGTTATACATTTCTCTATTGATGGTGTGTCGATGGGGTCCACTTTATAACAACGTATCTGATGGTCTACCAGGTGTGTATTGTTTAATATCAGGCAAGTGACTGCTGAATGTTCCCTTTTTTGAAAATCCTTGTAATGTGTCTTATCTTCTATGCTCTATCACTCCAGTACTAAAATTAGGAACTTCCTCCAAAGTTGAAAACTAATCGACCAATAGCAATTACCTCTTATGTTGACAATTTTTGAGTAGCTTGCACTGAGGGCTATCACATTTGCTGTCAATCACATTTAATTTGATCATTGTACAACTAAATTATGTAGGTAACCTAGTTTTCTGTAACTAGTTCATAAATGCTTTCCTCCCGGTGTAAAGGTCGTGTTGATGTCGTTTATATTAACTTCTCTAAGGCCTTTGACCGTATGTGTCATTCCGTTCTTCTCAAAGTAAGGTTAGTTGGGTTTCGGTGAGCGCTTATTTTTCTGGTTTCATTCATATCTGAGTAATAGTTACTGGTGGTGAAAAAATCTGACATAATTGTCTTTGGAGTACCTACCACAATGAGCTATTTGTGGCTTATTCTTTTTATTTACTTGTTAATAGTGCACAGTTTATACTGTCGCTCGTAAAGCGGAGATATTTTCTGACGAAATTATACTATTTTTAATGATCCGTTCTCGTTAAGGTTATATTTATATACATATTGTACATATTTTATATTATACCCCAAAACCCTAAAATTATTGTATTACTAAAGAGTAATTAAAAAAATTTCATATTTCATTTTTTGGAGAAGTTTAAATCAAAAAATCAAAAATGTAGACCGGCCGATCTCAAGTAGACTTGACAACAAATTCAAATCTGTTTGCAGAATTCTTATCGCTTCACTGTATCAATCGGCACGTTTGCCAAAAAACACGTCTGAATTCATATGTTGCGCGTGTGTTAGACAAAGACAGGAAATCACGGTATCGAATCCCCTTAATATTGTATCTGTCGTTAATAGCTTCTATAGCTGACTTAGATCGTCTAGTTGATCGAAGGAAAAACTTAAATTATAACTTAATACTAAATACAAAGTTAAGTCCCTCTCACACTACTTTGATCACTGATTACCTTAATTTTGCTTGTAATATTCATGGTATTACTGTTCCACGTGACCTCATATTTCTGTTCGTGGTATTTGGTTTTATATGTCCTGCATTTTTAGTTCTGGTTTTCATATAGCAGAAATTTTGTGTAAGGCACTGAAGATGATTAGGGTTGAGCACATCAATATTAAAATCTTCTGCTTCTTTAAAACCCTCTACTATTCCTTCTCAATGCCTATACTCGAGTATGGATCTGTACTTTGAGACCCGTATGCTTCTTCTGGTAGTTTTATATCTGAACATGTTTATAGAATGTTTTTTTGTACTTGTTCCTTCATTCTTTATATTAAATGCTGTTTCCATGACTAAAGTTCCAATCAGCTAAGTGCTTAGTTTATCTAGTTGGAATGATCGCTGATTCATGGCCAGTCTTAAATTTCTATCCAAACTCAAATCTAATGCTATTGATTCCTCTTCTTCATTAGTTAAAGTTAGTGATAGAATCTCTACCCATCAATCCAGAATATTGCTCCTTTTCATATTCCTCTCTTTTTCTAACTATCTGCCCAATTTTCTGTTTATGTGTATATTGGGACTTAGCGATTTCGAGCCATATTAACCGTCCCTTATTTCTACTTGCTTTTTTGTCATTTATATAGATATATTTTTGGACTAGGCACAATGTTATTTTTCTGACCTATTTTTATTTACAGTAGATACTTACTGAAACTACCCTTAGCAACCGATGCTTAATATAATAATTTCCTGTGCAGTACTTAGGTTGCCCCTAGCATTCAATACATAATATAATGACGTTACCTTAGCAAACTCTAAAAAACGTAAAAAAAAATGTAAATGTTTACTTTTTATATTATTTTAAGCATGTTATTGTTTAATATTGTATAAGCTATTTTCATCTGTATAAAAAAATTGTTAATTCAGTTGGGTATTTGCCTGTACTATTATTAAAATAAAATGAAATATTGTTCTCACTAGATTATTATAGACATTCTAATACAATATTTTTTATTATATAAAATAAAAAAGATTTTTTAAAATGAAAAATGAGTTTTGGGGATTTGATCCCGTGTCTGTTTTCTACCAAAATACTATAGGTACCCAACTTTACTCTTCTAAAACTTCTGAAACAGCTTTGGATTGGATATGAAGTTTTCTTAAAAATGACTTTGCCACTCTTTATAGATTGAACTCCTCAAGTCTTCAAAATTAGATTTAAAATTTTGAATAATATTGAAGTGATAATTAATTAAATTAAGAAAGTCATTTTATTAAAATTCAAATACGTTTTCAGAAATGTTATCGGATATATAGGTTAGTTAGTATGATTGACAAAATTACGATACTTTTCATAAAAACAAAAACAAAATAATTAATAATATTTGTGTAATGCGTTATTGACATGTGTGTGCATGTGTAGAAGCGCTTTGCTATTTATTTTTATACACAGTCATTCATATTATAATAATCACTTACTATGCATCCACATGCATATATTGCACACACACAGAAAATTGCCTTTATTGAACTCTTTAAAAATAGTCAGGATCCAATCCCCTTTAGTATTTTTTTACTATTCTATATTAATAAGTACCTAGTAAATAAATGATGTAATAAGTATAACCTTCTTGTATTAAAATGTTAGAACGTTAAACCTGATATTAAAATTTTTATAAATTTAAATACAAAAACATATTATAAGTCAGACATGATACAGATACTTTATGCAGACTGTTCTTGTCTCGTTTTGCTCATCTCAGCGCATGATATCTTGGGGACAATTTTTTTAATTTTTGAGCAGTAAAATTATCTTATTCGTAATATGTTGCGTACAATGTATATTCCTTTCAAACTACATAATATGATAAAATCACTGAAATTACTGAGATTTTGAAGTATAAATTGTTATTATTTATTGTGATACTTATTTATTATGCTTTCTGCATTATAATTCGTTTGAAATATAGCATGGATTTTCAATTGGGTGGCCTTAATTGTTGTGAATGAAATTTGTTTGTTTTCGTCGTAATTTACCACATCATGATGTTTCTACGACATCAGACTAACGTTGACCGCATTATGGCTGTTCTTAGTTTATTAATATATAACATGTCTTTCATTCATCCAAGTGGAAAATACAATTTTCGTCTACCACTCTCAGATAATATAGAAACACAATCTGCTGTACACGAATCACAATGATAAGTTGTATAAACTATAGAACCCTTTTGGTCTACAGTTTTCACTCCGCTGTTGTAAATGTTTATTCTGTCACATGATGTGTAATTTTCGATGTATTTGCACTTGTTATAGTTGCTGGCCGCCGCTTATATAAAATACATTTTAGTTGATACAGCTGCATCTTTGTGCTTAAACTTATCAAATGTATATTTTAGGCTGTGATGTTACGAACAATAACACTATTCTGATTATATACTTAAACATTCAGAATGTGTACAAATTCTACTTTGTTTATGAAAACAAATTCCAATTAAACTTTTGACACTTTCAGTCACTTCATTGATTTTTTTTCACTTTAAAAGGAAATTTATATATCACTGTTTGTTAATTTGAAAGGTTTTATTTTTATCGTTTATCATTAATTTTTAATCAGCAATTTAAATATATTTTTATTTTATCTCAAATAACATTTTCATAAATATATACATATAGTTAAATATAATTAGAGTAAACTATAAGATTACTTGTATATTATGTAATATAATATATTATAGTTACAACATGAAATAAAAAAAAAACAAAAAAATGTTTTAATAATTGTGCTGTAATTCAATTTAATTTATGATATGATTTACTTCATTTATTGAAATAGTAATTTTATTTTTCATAGCTGTTTGTCACTAGCTTTTGTAATCATAGAATTCATAGTTGAAAATACAAATATTAGATTTTTTATAAATCTGCTTCATTAATGTACTATATAAAACTGCAGTTCAAATAAAATAAATGTAAATGTGTTTCAAAGTAAATTAGACCTTTGATGTTTGAATTTCAATAAAATAAAAGTTCTATAGTAGGTAAGTTCTAGAAGCAAGTTCTGAATTTGAGTATAGATTCTTTCACTTAAAATAATGTTTTATTTGATATAATTACAGTGTTTTATATTATCGTGTGCTCAGAAAAAACAAAATTGTAACAGTATTTTAATGTTATGTTAAAAACCGTATTAATCATTTTATTGTTTACTTTTATTAGCCAAAAATAAAAATAAATTATTTATTTTTAAACATTAAATGAATTATTTTATAAATTTGACGTCAATATTTTATATTTTTTTAGTACAACAAAAAATGGTTTAGTACAAGTTCTAATTGGAAACGTATTTAAATTAAATTAAATATGATTTCAATTGTAAAATGATGTAAACATTTTATTTTTGCTGATTTTGTATTCATTATTCATTTTCGTTAGATATATATTAATTTTTAATTGAACTTCTTGATATTTTTAATTATGAATGTCATTAGATTCTGAATTATTTGGTATAAATGTTTGTAGATTGAGTTATGAAATATGTCAAATACTTATGATTTCTATAACAATTATTTTCTGTTAAACAGTTTTTTGTAACATCATATTTTTTAGCCATTGATGCAGTATACAAATGATGGAATAATGTTTACTTGCTAAATTAAAAATATGTACGTACGCCAAAAATAACAATATTTAAGGGTAGGTACAATGTCATGGTATTCAATAGATATGTTTTTTGTTTTTCTTCTGAAACAAAAAGCCATTAAGACAGTCCCTGTCTTAATAAATATATTTTAGAACTAGTGGTTACAAACTCGAACTATTGTTTATTTTCCATTTACTAATGATTATTAATATCTTATATATTATACACGATATTCCTGTGATTCAAATATAAAACTTAAAAGAGTCATTGCATAATAATGTAGTGAATGTATGCGACTTATTTTTGGATTTGTGTCATAAACAACGTCTAGGTTTTATTACGTTTGAATTTGCACTTGTTTTGGATTGCAGTTCGTTTTTGAAATAACAATTTCTTTGGTCATTAATCTTGAGTTACGTAAAGGTTGTAGTGTGTATTTCATCTCTGTTCGTATTATATATTTATATAAAATAATAGTAATAAATACGTGTTAAAAGTTTTCCGTACAAAACGAATTTTTCTCTGTATGTTTAGAATGCACGGGCGATATATTGGGTGGTATAATATATTTCTAGTCTTTTCTGGATTTTCCTTCTATTTTCCACTTATTTCCATTTCACCTTTACACCACTGGGTTTTCATGGGCTAAAATATCTGTTATTTTGTCCGCAGCAATTTATCGTCCCCCATCCTTTACGCGTAATTTATTTCACTTTACCGACACAAAAATTCACACACGTACGTGTATAGGTACAATATTGGCCAGATCGATTAACAAGTCCGTGTTCAAATTGAGTTGGTTAACTTCCCAGTTCGTTTTGAGCGTCGCTAATAGCAATTATAAGCACCGACTTGTTTTAAATTGCATTTTCAAAAACATTTAAATTATATCTTATGTAGGTAGGTATACCGGAATCTAGAATATATAGTAATAGCATTGATTATGGATATTATTAGTGATATAATAAAGACATTTTTTTAATTTTCTTATTTAAAACTCAGTTTTCAAAATTATTTTTAATCTTATAAATTTTTGAAATGTCATTTTACATGGTCTATTTCACAATTTATCCAAAATGTCTATCTCATATTAATTAAATGTACCCACGTTACGCATTATGTGTTAAATACATTAAATTGTTCAGGTGCTTATCTTTGGATTTTATCTAAATAAAATTATCACAGTTATATATTCAAAGATTAAGACGCTATGCGTTTGTATTTTGAAAATATTTATAACCAAACCCTTGTTTGAATAAAGACGATGTTGTCATACTAATCATTGTCAATATTATAGTGAAACGATTTAATAGTAAAATTGCCGTGTTTGATACAAAATGTACGCGGGAATTGAATTTGTTTTGAGCGAATACAGTTCGCAGAAATCAAATTGTTAAAATATTGGAATTTAATTCGTACCGTATTTTTTTTTTTCACTCCTCGATCATCCTCCGCTCGAAGTTAGTGACATCTTCTGGAAGAGACTTCGTGACTGTTCTGCAAAACTACCGTTTCAAAGGAGAGTGACAAACAAAAGTTTTTTGTTCTCACTTCCCCCCGTTCTTAATTTAACGTTCGGACTGCTGATTTAAAAGTTGTTTCCACACAATCAGAGAATACATACGCACAGTAGGTGGTATACAATTTCCAATGTAACCTTACACTAATATTTTTTTTTTCCTCTGGAGTATTTTGTAGTGTCTTTTGCGTGTGACAAAAATAATTGTCATTAAAAAGTTGTTCCCGGTAAACTCATAACCTATATAGAAATATATTTATAATACGAGTAAAATGAATTCATTTGCTCCGTATTTATTTTAACGTCATAAAAACAAATGTATTTCTAATAAGTCGAGTGGTCTGTACGTCTTATAGTTTTTTTAATATTTAATTAATTAGAGTTTAATCCCGTTTATTAGTTGTTCATTAATATCACTATGATAAAATAATTAGTCGAGTTTCAACGATATTTTTTCACTAGGTAGGTTCACAATGATATAAATTAAATTTATGTTTGAATGATTACCTATTTTAAATCCTTTGACTATCAGTTCTCATACAAATTATTAATGTACTTTTTTCAATATACAATTTACATTAAAAATAAAGTTCATATATTGATTAAAATAGATTATAATTTGAATATAGGTATTATCATTATCCATTAATTAGTTTGTTAAAAATAATATAACTTTTAAAGGTACCTAAATCCTAAATATGATGACACGTGTCTTCTTATTAAGTGTGTGTAGTGAATTTTAAAATCATAATCTAATTGTGCTATTGTAAATAATGATAAGTTAAATAACTTTTTGTATCCCAAATGGATGGAATAGGTTTTTTTATTATAAATATTTGATAATTTTTAATTGTTGATAAAAAAATACATAAAACCATAATTAAATATTTGGAGACTTGTTATTCGAGTATGTTGTTACGACCGAGAAACGTTACGTATTTAACAGTTAATGAGTTAAATATCTATGAATAACTCGATTTTGATACTGAAAAAGTCCTCCGTGGACTTCGAAGGTGTAACCACCGAGTATTGAATTGTTCAAAAGTTTGTTAACTATATGGAGTTGTTGGTCAAAATAAGGTTTATGGCTGTAGGCAATAATGCTCACTAGCGCAACGGCCAACGATAATAAATAACGATTGTTGAATCTGTAGTTTAAAAGCAGACGTGAATTACCTACAGCCCACACAAGCGTTCGTTCCCAGGGTATCTCAAATGTCCAGGTCATTTGGTGTATTTACCGTCCCTCAGGACTTTATATCCTAGCCCTATACGTGTATTTATGTAGTCCTACTTGTGCCTCTCCGTTTCTTCTATATAATTTAAAATATGTGTTGCCAATTTGTTTATACTTGGTAAATCCAAATTATTCTTCTAATATATTCTAATATACGTTCACGTTTAAACGTAAATAAAATAAAAATGTCTGTTCAACTTATTTAGGTACACAGTTATTTTATTTTACCTACATTTTCTCTCGGTATATTAAGTTCGTATAAATTGAAAACAACTTTTGTAATGTTTAGTTGTTAAATATTGATTAAGCACTCTACTATAAATAGGTACTGTAAACATAAAATACTTTTAAATAAAAAATACTATTTTGTCTATGAAATTGTCCATCATATCTATTGTTAATTCTTCTATATCCTTTAGAAAAAAGTAATGGACCACTGTTTTTAGAAAATCTTATACAAGAAGTGGTTGGAAAAAATATTTGTGTAGTTCTGAAGTGGTCCAAGCTAAGTGGGCTTTCGAATGGTTGAGAGAGGACTTCGACCGAAAACCGGTAGACCGGAATGGCCGGATGCTTTTGTGACGGAAAGTTTATCGTTTCCTATTTCTATCGCACATTAACTACACCTTACAGTGTTCACTTTTTCCACATTTATCCTCGGAATCGATATTTTTTTATTTTTTTTTTGCTACTGATACCTCTTACTGTATCGTTGATTGTAGAACGAAAAGTGTATATTTTCCCATTCAAAATGTGGACCTCCATTTTGGCATTTATTAACTTCTATAATTCCGTAAGTGAAGAAACTTTTTATTTCACATTCTGTTCTCAATTCAGAAAAAAAAATGATTAGTCGTAGAATAAGTTAAGTTTTTATACACCCGTTAAACTTAAACGCGTGTAAACCTGCAAAAACGATATATCACGAAATAATGTCGCTTTGCTGCTGCAGTGCTAGTTGTTCGTATATATTAAAGATTCTAGACACCCTTCTCGCTTTAGCAAGTCATAAAGCAATATTTTTCTCTCTTTGGCGACAGGTGTAACTTATCTAAACCACGTGTGCATGCCTCGTGATTTATTAATTTAATTAAATTAACTGACCCAGCTGACTCGATTTTTTCAGCATACCCTGGTGTTTTTCATGACTGCAATCAGTGTCGTAATTGAGATTTACTATGAACGACAGTTGCTGGTTTCCAAAATGAATAATATCTATTTTTGGTGGTAAACATTGATTCGATAGGTAGTCACTCAAATCAGAAAATCACTGAATCAATAACTGTAAATCCACATTGACGAATTTGATTATTATTTTTGAAGTAGGTATAAAAACTTTTTAATATATCATAAAGTTCATAAAATGCTGTTTTGTAAAGTTGATCATAGTTATATGATACTCATTGCGGCTTCCAGGTAAATATATTATTATATACACTTTCAAATTAGTTTTCTTTTCTTTTGGCACACAAATTCCTGTCAATTACATCGTAATAGTAGTTTTTAATATAACCGAATTACAATTAACCTCACCAAACATACCTTATAAAAAATCTACAGTTTTGTTCGTCTATTTCCAATTTGAATATCTTAAATACGGTGTATTTAATGCATTTATTAATCGAGCTTGAAGTTCCTTAACAATGGTTACTCGTATAGTGATTTTTTTGTATAATTATTATACGTACAGTCTGTTATAATACTTTTAATTTATTTTTATAAATGAATCATGATTAATTGTTATTCTGAAATATGTTTTTAGTTAATAAATTAACTAGTAGGTAGAGTGGTTTTAATTAGAAAATAGTTTCCTTGATTGTTATAATATAAACTAAAATTAAACGTTGTCACTTGTCGTCTTTATTTTTTTCTTTATATAACTTTTATTTTTAATTTTATTATTTTTATTTACCATATTATGCACGATTGTTATACCTTAATAGAACTCAACTCATCCGTGTTCAAGCTTTTTGCTTATAGGATGAGTTGCACCTTTGTACTTATATTGTCTATTTATCCATTGTAAATTTATGCTGTTGCAAATAAAATTATATTATTATTATTATTAATAATAGTTATAAGAACGTTTGTTCATCGAAATAAAATCAATAAAATACATAAACAATAAATGTTTCAGTAAACAGGATAATATATACAAGTATCACTCATATACAATACATACTTTATACAAAGGTATTAAACATAACAATTCAAAAATAATTAATTAATTTTAATATACACCATTAAATTAATTTAAGAGAAATACGAGATCAAATAAATAAGTTGAAATAATAATAGTGTTAACTAGATAAAACATTTGACGAATTAGAAGTACTGTTTTTATTATTATACAACATTATCTAATTATACTTTTTACAATTTAACATTTGTGACGATGAAATTCTTCTTTAATTTACATTCAGACTGACTTAGCGGTCTGAAACTGTAACTTAAACTATAAATTCGATAAAATTGTAGTTATTTTATTTGTATTTCAAAAATAATTTTTATGTCACATCTCTAATACATACATGATTTTGCTTATTATGTACAAACATAAATTAACATTAAAATAAGAAGTGTCCCACTGAACAATAATTTGTCCCATCAATGTTATTGGGTTGTTTTTCTGAAACACGGAACATCTAAGATTGCGTTGCATACATGTATGAATAACATCTCTTAAACTGTTTTTACTCCGCAATGATGTCTTTTGAGATACGTATTATTAACATATCTTTTTGACATCCCTTCAAAGGTTACACGACAATGTTTTATAAATGTAAAATAATTACATCTCTATAACATAAATTGAGGTTGCCAAGATGTTTAAAAGTAATCTTTTCTCAATACATCCATGTAATGTTTCAAATTACTGTAATATGGACGTTTTATTAAAAACATAATAGGCATACAAATTAATTTTTAAACAGTGGACTTTTTATAATAAATACTAATAAAAAACCATTTTTTTAGAAATTAATAACAATTTATTATGTAGAACATTAAACATTTATCAGTATTATAGTACTTATATAATAAAAATACTAGTAAATAAAAAATAAAATAAATAAAAAAATGCATTTTTACATAAATACAATTATTTTATGTATAGGTAATCAGCTTGATTTTACAAAAAAATAAAACAAAATATAGATAACATAATTTATACTGTATGGTTCAAAGAAGAAATCAAAGCTAAATTGTTTGACATCCTAATAAAAAAACATTTGTATTTAATTTCAGTTAAATTTGCACAAAACAATTCAGACATTTTAGTAGTGTCAATGATGTACACACCAATTTTAAAAGATGATAATGGTAAAGTAGTAAATTCTGAAATGCTAAGGAACTGTTTTACAATTAAACATGCTGGTTTGTTCTGAGACAAAACAATATGTTGAACAGATACAAGTTTACCATTTTTTAACATTATGTATTTATCTTTTTCTTTGTAAATATTTATTGATGTATTAGAAAATGGTAAAATAATTTTTTCAAATAGTACATCATTAGTATTAAAAAATGGTGAAGGAATTCTATGTATAATTTCATTGCATAAGGAAGGGATATGAGAGAATAATTGAGAAGGAAGTTCATTATTTATTTTTTGATTTTCTATTATTCTATTAAATATTTCTTGCAATGGGTATTTAATAGATTTGATTGATTTTTTTAAGTCTTGTAAATAGTTTTCAATGTTTTCATAACGGAAACAGCTGAAATTGTCTAGTTTACCATGCTTTAGTACATACATTGGTAAATGAACTAAGCTATGGACATTATAGGTTATTAAATGATAGCCATATATAGTAGCATAATCATTCACAAATTTTTTAAGGAACTGAGATGCTAATTCGTTGTATTTATAACAGGTTTCAGCACAAATTAAAATTCTAATTGCAAAGACTAATAATAAGAAATGAAAGTATAACTTTTTTTTTAAATTACCTTTTAAAACAATTTGACCAGTGTATAATAAAAATGTCCTAAGTTCTGTCGCTTTATAGTACTCTATGTCATCTAATGGCCTTGGTAAGCGACATAACTCTGATGGTACATATGGTCTTAAATTTTTTAATTCATTATTTATTTTATCTTTTTTTTCTTTCACTAACCTAAATTGTTTATTCCCTTTAACCCAAATTTCTATTAACCTTTTTACTACACCTAAGCAAACATTATGCATATAGTCTAATACGACTATATCTGTTATGTTGATGGGTAAACAAACTAACGGGCTAATTCCTTTGTGATAATCATCATCAGTTTGATTCCTAAAAGACTCATCGGTACGCAATGGTGAATCTAACCCAGGATATGTCATTCTATGCTCTAGATATGTACCCTCTTCAGTACAAGATGTACAACCAAAATACGCATTGTGGCTTTTAACATTGAGTAAAAAAGCCTTTGCCGGCGCATCGCAAGATATATTAGAAATTGTTAATGTAAATAAAGTTTCATTTACATTTAAGCCATTGTCGATCACTTCTAATAAATCAATAATAAATGTATTTAGATATTCTTCTATAGATTTAGGCTTTTGAAATCCATGAAAAATACCTATGGGAATCACATTATTTGGTAACTCTTTAAAATTTAATATTGAAATTAATATTGGCCAAAGTTGGCTTTTTGAACTTTTGGCAATTGGTAGTCCATCTATATTAATTCCAATATTTAAAATACGGGACGGAATATATAGTTGTGCATTTTGTTTGATTAAATAGGGAATCAGCATATTTCTAAGACCCAAATGTATGTACGAGCCGCCGGAATTGTCAACAATTTCATGGTTTTTAGGCGTTTTCATTAACGTTCTTATATTTTTCGGAACATCTAAACCTTCACCTTTCAATAAACCCAGCAAACTATTACAAAAATTATGTGAAACTCTATGTTTTAAAATTAATAAACGTAACTTCTCACTAATACTTAAGTTAGGTACACTATTTTTTAATGGAGAACTTAAAACTGTATGATCAATTGTATGTACACTACTAGAGTTGTTAGAGGAATTATTATTATTGGTTTTTAGTGGTTCAATATTTAACATATCAAAAGAATATTCAGAAT
>JANEHU010001333.1:0-53553 GCA_027563435.1 Nasonovia ribisnigri | reverse complement strand
AAATCTTTTCGCGTGCCATCTCGGGCACGCGTGCCATGGATTTGCCATCCCTGTTCTAAGGTATATCTGCAGACTAAATTATGAATAATGACAACAAAAAAAGAAAATTTAAAGGTGGTGCAGAGAAAAATAGGGGTAAACACCAGAAAATATTAAACACTGTGGCCCAACAATGTCACAAAATAACTAACATGTTTCTTCCAATACATCATGTAAAGTAAGTTAATACTTATTTTTTATGCTCAAGAATTGTGAATATTGAATATTAAACATTTTCTAAAGTCAAAACTATTACAATTATTACAAATACCTGATATTTATTTTAAAAAAAATTAGCAATCTGTAGCCAAAAATATTTCTCTTCAAGTTATTCAAGAAATTGCAGATTGTTCCAATATTGTAATAGACAATTATTCTACAAATAAACTTATTTTTTAAATCTTGACTTATGAGTAGGTACCTATTAGTTTTATCCAATATTATTAAATATTAATATATCATTTTAGGAATCTGCAGCCAAAAATGTTTCCACTGAAGTTATTGAAGAAAATGCAGATATTTCCAATATTGTGATGGACAACAATTCTACAAATAATTGTTTGGTAAATAAACTTATTTTTTAAATCTTGACTTATGAGTAGATACCTTTTAATAGTATAATATTATTAAATATTAATTATCATTTTAGGAATCTGCAGCCAAAAATGTTTCTCCTGAAGTTATTGAAGAAAATGCAAGTGGAGATCCATTAGATGGTTCAAATATAATTTTTAAAAATGATCCTGTTAATTTTGTTAAAGTTGAACAATGGACTCCAGAGTTGAGAAATATGATTCTAAGTTTGGGAGCTTGTCAGCCCAAAGAACAAGATTTAAGCTTGGTGAGTTATAAAAAAGACCATCTAAATAGAAGTTTTCATTCAGCTTGGTACAACAGAAAGTTAATTGATAATACATATGTAAAACGGGAATGGCTTAGTTATTCTCCTAAATTAAATAAGATATTTTGCCTTTATTGCATATTATATGGTAAAAATACCAACACTGCATGGACAAAAGAAGGTTTTTGTCATTGGAAAAATGGATGAAATTGAGGATTGGTTTTTTTACCTGGTATAGCCAAATTTTCGGCGTTTAATATAATTTCTGTGAAGTTGGAATAATAATTACTTAAGGCAGGATCCTCGGCAGCCGAAAGGATCGCGTCATGGATATTGAGGCTAAAAGAAGTCCAATTAGCCTTATTGAAGTTATAGGGTGTGTTGAGAATGTTGTTAGATTGATGGTAAGATCGGGTAAAATTTGAGGGACTCCTGTTGGTAGCTGAAATTATGATATGGATGTGGTCACTACCATGAGGCTCACTCAGAGTGCGCCAAGATAGGTTCCAATATATGTTAGGGGAACAAAAAGAAAGATATATCTATAGCAGAGTCAGTGGAATTGAGCCGTCCAATGTGAGTAGGACTACCATCATTGAGTATACAAAGGCCGAGAGAATCTATAGTATTGTAGATAATGTTTCCACGGGGAGACGCAGAATCGGAGCCCCAGGCAGGGTGAAAGGAGTTAAAATCTCCGCAGAGAATAGAATTACAGGAAATCAGGCTAAACAAGGATTGCCAGATGATAACAGGTACGTTGGAACTACTAGGAATGTAGCAGGCCCATATCTCTAGGGGAGGAGATAAGTCGGATACAATCTCAACGCCTATAATATCAATTTTATATTTATTAATATTATTCCTAATAATATTATCTATAAGAATTGGTCTAGATTTCAGCGAATGATGGATTGCTACCGCCACACCACCAAACCCATCAGGTCGATCAGATCTATAGGTTCTAAAAAAAGGAATATTAATAGGACGGAAGGGATTGAGCCAGGTTTCGGAAAGAATAGCAATAGAGCACCTATGTGCATGAAGAAGGTGCATAATGGAAGGGAGACGTGCTGAAAGACTTCTAACATTCCACTGTAAGATAATCAAGTTGCGGCTAAAAGAGTTATTATTTGTTGAGAGACATAATAGTTGCATATAGGTATTTGTGAGTCTAAGTAATAATATGTTAGAGTAATTAAAATATCCTATGTACTTGCGTTTAGGATAAATGTTTAAAATTAGGTAAAGCTAGTAAGGAAGTTAGAGATGATTCAATTAGTCATTGAAGGGAAGAGGAGGAGAAAGGAGAGGATAAGGAGGGAGAGTTGATTAGAGTTTCGGATAGTTTTAGGGATAAGGTATGTACCCAAGAAAGATCGTTAAGGTTATTTTCTTTGAGGTTGTGTTGGTTAGAGATATTATTTAAATAACTGCCATTAGGAGGAGAATAAGATGAATCAACGGGTAGGACAGCTCTATTTTTATTTGACATATTAAGAGGTTTTCGTTTGATTTTTTTAGAATTAAAAAAATGATGACTTTCATTTAAAATGGGAAAGTTCTCATCCTTAAGAGGAATATCAGAATTTAAATTATTAGAATTTGGAGGCTGGCTATTTGCAATATCTAAGTATTTAAATGCAGATTTAAAATATTTATTTTTCTTAAAATATAAGGCGTCTTTGTAAGATAGATAGCCATGATTCTCTTGATTCCATTTGAGCGGACCATTCCTGGCAGCTACGGTCCGTAGCAACATGAGGAAGTTTGCAGAAGAGGCATATAGGGTCAGTGGCGTGGACGGTCGGGCATTCTGTGATAGAATGTTTGGAGCCACTACAGTGACCACATCTTGGATCACTGCGACAGAATTTTTGCGTTGTCCGTACCGTAAACAGCGGTTGCATTGTACTGGAGAACGGATGCTGGGGTTTACATCAAAAATCATATTATAGATCGAAATGTGTTGAGGTAGTTTAGGAGTCAAAAATTTGAGCTCAACGTAGCGTGTAGGTACGATATTGCCATTTTTTTTAATAGATATGCGTTTGAAGTTTACAATTGGAAAACTTGATTGAACTCCATCCCGAAAATCGACATCGGAGACGTCTGGGTCGAGTTTTATTATACCAAAAGAGTAGATAAGATTCGATGGAATACTTGCTGTAAAACCATGTTCGTTTAAAGCATAGAGTAGTATAGAGAAGACGTATCGATAAATATTGAGGTGACTAATGCCTCCATTTACAGTGTGACCATTTTCAGTGTAACAAATTATGTAAAACATTGAGATTAATTTCATTAAGGTTTAACTTCTAAGTATTAAAATAAAATATATATTATAATTTATTCTATAGGTACATACTAATATGAGCCTTTAGATAAATTCAGATCATAGTCATATTCTACATTATGCTTGAGATTTAATATCTCATACTAGAAGCCACTAGCCAGTAGGCTGCAGCAAAGTTTAAGGGAGTAAAAGTAAAAGTATACCTGTTGTAAAATAGTAAAGTATAAGTTTAGAAGTTTCTTCAAATATGGCTGTAACTAAGTTAATGTTTCAAGAATTTATTGGACTTCAACCTTAAGAAAAAAATATTTTGGAGGTAAATATATTATCTCTATACATCTCATAAATTCTATAAGCAATTATTAAAATTAAATAACAAACAAAAACAATGTAATTAATCCTTATATTACTGAATAACTCATATTTCCATATTATAATTATATTCTTATATTATGTATTATTTTTTATTAGGTATAGTAATATCTATTGTATTGTTAAAGTCTAAAGATAATATTGTATTACTCTTCTATGTTTTAGCCCTTGAGCACTTTCGGGCATTTATTCTAATAAAATCAAATCAAAATTAAACATAATTTAACAAAATCATACTTCTCACATAGTTTATCTATATACAAACAAAATGTAAACTAAATATATAAGTAATATTAAAATATCTTAAAATTATTAGGACTAAATAATTATCTATATTAAAAAATTATAATATAGTTTTTTTTTATTATTATTATTGACCTTGGAAAAGAGTTAATTTGTTATACCACATTCTTAATGATGGTTTTTCATTTAAAGTTTTAAGGCTATGGTTTATTTTAATTTTGATATAAATTGTCGAAATAGATTTGATTAGAAATGTTACGTGATCAGATAATGGGCTATATGATTTTTTTCTATGAATATTTAAAGAACTGAATATATTTGTATTATGTAAAAAATGAGAAAGAACTTTTGATTGCACAAATAATGCATTGTCAGATTTAATTTTATAATTGAAACTACGTAAAACTTTTTCGGTCTGAAGACAAATAGTAATAACATCATCACTTGGATAGATTAGACCCCCTCTATTTCCACCTTTATTTTTTAAGCTAATAAATGAGTTTAGAAATGAATTTAATACTTACTTATGAAACGTAATATTTTCATCTTTAGTTGCATTATTCCTTGTTCTGCCACACACAAAACAACTTGGCATTTTAAAAATATCAAAATAAACTTAATGAATTTAAATTCAAAATAATAAAAGTATCAAAAAAATTTTAATTAAATATTTAATACAAAATACAAATACGAAATACAAAATTCATCAAATAAAAATGTAAAAATAAAATGATAATGATGTACACTGCGATCTAGCGGATTAATTGTCGTAGACTGCCTCTTTATTCGGGTCAATGACCGACGGTTTGGCTTCAAACTGACAACACTATCAAGATATACAACGGCGCCTCTATACTACTCTATGGTTTAAAGTATCGGAGATCAAACAAAGATTTCCGTTCAAGATCGAATCAAAACTAATTTTGATTTTATTTGAGCTAGTGGGCTTAATATTGGTTATACCGGTGAAATTAGTAGAAAAAAATTTGGCTGCCTTTATTGGGTGCCAATTGCCCAAGTTTTTGTTTAAATCGATGCATTCAACAAGTATCATTACGAGGCCGATATAATCGGATGGGAAGGTCTGTTGTGTGCATTGAGACGACATAATTATATCATTTGAAATAACAGTGATGTGTATAGAAGAGGAAGGCGGTGTAGAGTTTATATCAGGTACTAAAGTCGATGTAGAATCACTAACATTATCAATAGAAAACCCGTCCTTAACACGTTCACTGCCGACCGAATTATGCATTAGCGCGCGCGTAGCCGTAACCAAAAACCAGTCTCGGCTGATACTGTCAACTACGTGTTGACACCGGCGTTGCGCGCCCGATTTATGCTAATAATAAATAAGAATCCACAATTATATCTAAATAAATACTTGATAAATTATCATACATCACACTTACAATTATGTTTTTCAATAATATTACGATACTATTGAGTTTATAAGTACTTTGGTTTTTTTCAATTTGTACTACAACACAGCGGTTACACAAAAATGTAATATGAAAATTCAACTTTTTTTTGTATAGATTTATTTTTAATATTTAATAAAATGAAATAAAATAAAAAAATACTACTTATTGAATAAAACTGTAGTTTTTAACTTACAAATAAGTATAAATATAAATAAAACAATAAACATAATTTTTAATTTATATACTTCTGTGAAATTCTTCGAAGCAGTCTAGACAAAATCCTGGCTCGTCTTCACACATTGAACAATAAAACGACGTCATTTTTCGTACTCCTTTTGAACTGCATAGTTTACATCTCTTATACATGATTTTGTTGTTTTTATTTTTAGGTACTTTTTTTGAAAAATGTAATGCATTATTATTTGTTGGTTGTCTTTCAGTAATATTATTTTCCCCAGAATTTAATATAGTCGAAATAATTTTTAACCGATAGTCGTAAAATGAAATTTTTTTTACATTTTTATTATACAATAAGTACGAATTAAGTAGTAGGATTTGTATAAAGTGTATTCCTAATTTCTTATACCACCGCAACGTTTTCCTTTCGCAAGGATAATAGGAAAGCATTTGATCCTGTCTGTCAATGCCCGACATATATTCATTATACTTTATTATGGAAAGCGGTTTCGATTTAATTATTCCTCTTCTATTAGTTATATTTACCAAAAAATGAAAAATTAATCGTAAATACCATTTCATACTTTTTCTGTCAAGCTTATAGTCACTGTTCAAACGATCAAAATTATCCACGAAGTTCATATTTTTATTGTAATCTATCAACACTTTTGGACAAGAGACAAGCTTTTGAGTTCCATCTTTAGATTTTCTATTTACATTTCCAGTATCGTTAGGACTGTGTAAAGATGATAAAAGATGAACACACTTATTATCTTTCCACTTATACATCACAATACCAGTGTTGGATATTTTCCAATCATATTGACCTCGTAAAATTAATTTATCATCTTTTAGTTTCGGTAGATTTTTTCTCGAAGCATTTACAGTTCCAACGGCATATATTAAATTGTCTTTTAAAATTTTAAATAAATTATAACTTGTAAAAAAATTATCCATAAAAACAGTATGATTTTTGTCAGGTAAATTTTCCACCATATCCATGACAACTCTTGCACCAAGACCTTTTTCAGCACCTATTACATCTGATTTTCCGGTATAAACTTGAAATTTTAAATTATACGATGAACTATCGCAGAGCATCCAAATTTTGAAACCCCTCTTGATTGGTTTATCTCTCATATATTGTTTGATCGTAGATCTACCTTTAAATTTAACCATAGATTCATCTACAGTAACATTTTTATGTGGTGAATAAAACTCAGAAAATGTCTGACACAATCTAGACAATAATGGTCGAATTTTAAATAATTTGTCATAATTGATATCACCTTTTTTTGGTTGTACGCTGTTATCATTTAAATGTAAATGGCCTAAAAGCCATCCAAATCTATTCATTTGCATTAGAGGAGCAACAAAATGGTCATGCAAATCGGAAGACGATGACCAATAATCACGATAACTTGGTAATTTCTTCATAGCCATTACCATATTTATTCCGAAAAATATTTTTATTTCTTCAACAGAAGTAGGTTTATATGGTTTATTTTGCTGAGTAGCATATAAGTTTGTTTGAAAAACAATTAATTCAAGTAAATCTTCCGGAAAAAGTTTTAAAAATATTTTCAAAGGAGTGATATCAACCATTTCTTTTATTTCATTACAAACACCTGATTGAGAATCATCAAACATTATATCTGGTAAAATAAAATTATTTTCTGTAGACCAAGTTGGTTCATCTATAGAGTTTATTGGACGTATAAGTACAGATTTATTTGGAACATGTATTTGTGAATAAGTTGAAATAGTTGATGTATCATTGCTAAATTGATCTATTTCGTCAACATTTGTATTTAATTTACGTCTTTTTATTAGTGAAGAGAAATTTAAGTTTGAAGAAGTAGAAGGAGTGAAATCAATTTCGTTTTCGTCAGAATTGTGTTCATCATTGTCGGAATGCAAATTAAAATCTGGGTCTTTATCTAAATCATCGTGATCTTCATCAGAAGTCTCTAAATCTCTAAACCCTGAAGGTATATCTTCAACTATCAAACATTTTTCTATTTCCCTTTTACTCAAACTTCTAGTATGTCGATACATTTCTAAAAAAATTAATAATATGTGTTCCTATACACTCCACGCAATTTACAAATTATAATAAACTAAAATGTAAAATAACTTACCAGAGTCCGGAAGAGTGAAATAAAGAAAATGTTTTAATAAAAATGAATAAATAAAAAAAAATGTAATTTATAAAGTGTATAATGAAATTATATAAATGCAGACACTAACTGCGTGGTGGCTATTGCAGGCGACCACCAAGAATGACGATGTTACACAAAATGTAAAGCATATTAGGTCGATTAGACTGATAGACGGGCTTCTAAGAATGGCAAATAAAAATAATATTAAATACAGATAGTACGATAATGAATATTCTGGGAAAACCAACACAAATTAAATTTGACTAATCTATTTTTAGAAAATTCAAAATAACTAAAATATATTCAATATTAATAAACATTGATATATCCCATGCCATCTGTTGGTATATGAACTAACCAGCTATGGTGGTCAGCAACATCAACCACTAACTGGGAAAATAAGAAAAAATTATTTCTAGGTGGTTAGTGTAGCTGACCACCGTGCAATAAGCAGAAAAATTAAGTGGTCAACTGTTCTAACCACCATGCCGGAAAGAGTTAAGTTCATAATTTTACAACATAGAATATTCACTCGATTTCTCATGTAGCGTTTTTCTTATTTGGTTGTAATTCAAAAACGAATAATTGTAGATGCATGAAAATTTCACTAAATGTTTATATTCTCATTTTCTATACACCATTCAATTTTGAAAATATTTTGATTTGTTTTGAGCTGTTTACAGACATTTTTAGTTTTCAATTTTTTTAGTTTTTTTTTTTATAATTGTCAATAAAATTTTATTTGGTGGGCCAAAAAGTCTGAAAATTTAATACAAGCTTTTTATATATTGTTACAATATCAGTTGAAAAATTTTAAAAATACATAGGCACGATTTTTTTTTATAAGCATTTAAAGTTCGAATTTTGACAAAATTTGTCAAAATCTCGAAAATTATAAATCATTGTAATTAAAAAATTATAAAATGTTCAGTTTTTATAACTAAGTGTTGAAAATTTAAAACAAAAATTCTCATAAATAAATCATACTGTAACCAAAAAATCTAAAAAATATATCAACACATTTATTTTTTACAGACATTTTAATTTCAAATTTAGACAAAATTTCATATTTAAACCAAGAATAATGATTTTAGTTATTTTGATATAATTTAAAAATATTATTTGTTGGTATATGAAACTTTTAGAATATATTGTTATATTTTATATACACGCAATGGCATTTTAAAATATAATTTTTTTGAGAAAAATGAATTTAACCAACTATAGTAAATACTAATGCCTATAATACTAAAATTAATTAGTTTATTCACAATAATATCATCAAACTTAAAATATCATCGACTTAGTAAGATATTATAGACTGACTGACCGTCTTCCCTCAGAATCGTTTTTCTTATTCAATGATATTATATCATTGGATTAAATTATTAAAATCTGACACAATCCATTACAGTGACTCACTTGTAACCTACTGTACAGCAGAGCGACATACACTTACCCGCCTTTTTTTTTATAAGTTATAACAAACAAGTTTATTTAAAAGTTTGATTGACAAAAGCTTTAAAAGTTTGATTTTTATTTAGGTATATGTATTCATAAAAAATATATAGAAATCTCTATTGAAAATTCTCTTTTAAATTAAATTTCTTCTTCCTCCTAATAAAAAAAAATTGTTGTTGGATACCTGAAAACATACCGGCTGCGATAATGTTCTGCAGTGTTTCACCAAAAGATTACTGCTACATATTTGAAAAATAAAAAAAGTTTCCATTACCAGGTTAATGACCTATACTTTTTAATTTTTTTATAAATACTAAAAATAATTATAAATTGTTATGGTATGTTGTCATTATTGAAATCTAAAAGTATTTAATTTAATCAAAATAAAATAAACAAGCCAATACTGCAATAACGTGCTCTATTTGGTCTATTCAACTGAACAAATAGATCTAGACCGATCTATTCAACTGAACAAATAGATCTAGACCGATCTAGCTATAGTGTCTATCTCCGTGTACATTGTAGATTTTCGTCTACTCTATTTAGTCTACCTAGATCCTAGAGAGGCAACCGCTAGAGCGCTCTAGATATTGTGTACACTTCTAGACTGAATGTAGAGAGCTCTAGCTAGAGTAACTCTACGAGAAAAAATCTACAAAGACTCTACCCCTACTCTACTGTTGTCACTATCAAAAGCAGCGCCCGGTAGGTATTCGTCGTCGGAGTTCTCCGTCATCATTCACACCTCCTTATTATTTAAGCCGTTAGGTATTATTGCCGTATGGAACGACCAGCCCACTATTTCCTACACGGTGTATATATATATATATAGTATATACACATATATGAATATATATATACATCTTATTTAATATATATGTCTAAATTTGCGCGCTCCTACGTATGTACATACATTTTTTTTTTCCACAGTTATATCACGACGTTGGTTATAATGCTTACATCTACAATTTTATATAAAACAAATATTAGAAATATCTATGTATACGCCTTGTGTTACGCCACGAATTCATGTACTCGTGAATAAACGAGACGAGGTGCCTTCAAACAAATCGAAGAAAAAAATTTATTTGCCAATATTATAAGCATCACCCTAGGCTGTGTGTACCCTGCAATATGCCACTATATTTAGGCAAAAATAGGAAATTTTTTGCTGTATTTCACCAAAAATAAATTAGTTTTATTCAATTTTATTTTGTTTTTATATATTTTTATAGCAAGTTGTTTTTATTTTATTTAGTAGACGATATTTTCATTTATATTTTGACGAGAAGTCAAATGATTTTAAGTTTCATTTATGTTAATTTTTAATTTTGTGTTGTTTATATTGAAAAAGGTTATCACATACCTATTCTACTTGCATGACAGTAATAAAAAGGTTTATCAATCAATATTAATAGTATTGATTTATGTTATAATATTTAAAAATAAAGAAAATAAATCTATAATATACTTAAATACGTATCATAAAAAAAATTATGTTATACTTATACAAAAGGTGGTACATGCATGCAGTGGCGTAGCCAAGATTTTTCAATGGGGGGGGGGGGTTACGGTTTGGGTCTATACAATAGGTAGGTATACATAAAACATATAATTTTAAATTGTATTGTCCATTATTTAAAACATTTAAAGTCAACAAATATTTTAACTACATTACAATTTACATCAACCGTAGTCTTCTTGTTTTGGTCGCTAATTTATTTAGGACATCATCGGGGTCTATCATTATATCACTGTGTATATTTATCAATGCCAAACCATTCAACCTATTTTCACACGTAGTGTTTCGTAAATATGTTTTCAATCTTTTTAATGTTGAAAAAGATCGTTCACTGCTAGCAGTTGTGACTGGGAGAGTTGCTAAAATCTGTAGAAGTTTGAAAGTAGAAGGGAAAATCGATATGTTACATTTTTGAAGAGCGTCGATAGCATTTTTTGGTAAATCTTCAGTTCCTGTAAATTTTTGTTTCCAAACTTTAATTTCACTCACAGCTGCTAACACACTGCAATCCAAATCACCTTGATACATCTCAACTAGCTGCTTAATTTTTTCTTCATTATGTACACTATTGGATGATGGTAAAATAAAGCTAAAATTTTCAATTACAGATCTATGAGATAAAAATCGATCATTTAATTGATTTAAAAAATGATCTACAAATGGAATGAATAAAGATATTCTGTAATAATCCTCAGGGAAATCAACCTGGACATTGCATCTGTTTTTTTGCTTGTTAGCTGTACGAGGAATAGATATTTCAATGTTTAAGGCATCACATTTAGATTTTACTTTATTAAATATAATTTTAAATTCATTTTCATCATTTAACCTTAGTTGTTTAATTATATTTACTAAATCGTCAGCCGTTTGAATAGCTTCAACCAGATCTATATTTTTTGTCTGAAGAAACTTACTCAATGGTAAACTCAAACTCAACACGTGTCCCAGTATATAAGTTGCTAATATAAATTCTGGTTGTCTTATAGCACACAGCAATTGGTATGCTCCTGATGAAGCATCCTTATCAAGCCAAGTACAAACTTCTGATAAACTATCAACTATTACATCAAATAATTCGAGGAAAATAATTATTGAGTCATGTCTGTCTACCCATCTTGTTGGACATAACAGTTTCAAACGGCTATGGGTCGATGAAGAACATACACGTGCTATTGGTTCAGATAAAACATTATTTTTTTTGGGGTATTTAAAAAAAACACAAACTTTTTGAATAGTTCCAGTACAATTTCTTATAGACTGAATACTACAAGCATCTGAAATAGCCAAATTGAGACTATGGGACTATGGAACTACAGTGTATATAATGTGCGAGAGGATAATGTTTAGTAATATGAGCTTGGACTCCATTAAATTGTCCACTCATGGACGCAGCCCCATCATACCCTTACGGACCAAACGTAGTTATTCCAGTGACATCACTAACAGGAACAAATTTTAAAAAATCTTCATTATCATTTTTGTTTTGTCTAAATACCTTGCACAAAGGGAAAATTGTTCAATACCAGCAATGTCTGTAGTTTCATCAGCTAAGACTGTAAAACATCTTGCACTATTTACTCTGTTTACAATTTGTTTTAGAATTATATCAAAACATACATTTATTATTAATGAGTCTGCACTAAGATATGATGCATTTCGAGGAGCATTCTTTAAATGGTCAGTCTTAACAAAGCTAGTTTCGCACTGGTAAAACGCGTATGCTCCTGATCGAAGCAGTTTTCCTTATCAAGCCAAGTACAAACTTCTGATAAACTATCAACTATTAACATCCAAATAATATCGAGGAAAATTCATTATTGAGTAAACTACATTCATGTTCTGTCTACCCATCTTGTTGGACATAACAGTTTCAAACGGCTATGGGTCGATGAAGAACATACACGTGCTATTGGTTCAGATAAAACATTATTTTTTTTGGGGTATTTAAAAAAAACACAAACTTTTTGAATAGTTCCAGTACAATTTCTTATAGACTGAATACTACAAGCATCTGAAATAGCCAAATTGAGACTATGGGACTATGGAACTACAGTGTATATAATGTGCGAGAGGATAATGTTTAGTAATATGAGCTTGGACTCCATTAAATTGTCCACTCATGGACGCAGCCCCATCATACCCTTGACCACGTAGGTATTTCACATCAATCCCGATTTCTTCCAAATTTGTCAGAAGAGTAGTAGCTAATCCCTTTCCAGTGACATCACTAACAGGAACAAATTTTAAAAAATCTTCATTATCATTTTTGTTTTGTCTAAATACCTTGCACAAAGGGAAAATTGTTCAATACCAGCAATGTCTGTAGTTTCATCAGCTAAGACTGTAAAACATCTTGCACTATTTACTCTGTTTACAATTTGTTTTAGAATTATATCAAAACATACATTTATTATTAATGAGTCTGCACTAAGATATGATGCATTTCGAGGAGCATTCTTTAAATGGTCAGCTAACTCTTTATCACCCCCTTCAACTCTAAAACGTAACAAAGCTCGAAAGTTACCATCATTAGTGGGGGGGGGGGTGTGCTGTACCTTCTCGTGGTCCCCCCTGTCTAGTAGTGTTGAAAATACCTGTAATTCTGAACGCGTATGCCTTAAGATATCACTAGTATGTCAACACGAAGCCAAACAGCACAAACCAGGCGGCCGAACGTCGAAAGACCTCCCGGCCTTATTGGTGAAAAAAGCCCTTTTCAGGGCTACCCCTATGACAATCATGCTCTTCATGAGACACGGGATAATAAAAACAAAAAAATAAATAAGAGAATTTCAAAACCAAAAAAATACCAAGACAACAGTAAACTAAGTAATACTACAGGCAAGCTAGGCATAGATAACAATATAAAAATAGTACAAATTAATGTGGAAGGTTTAACTAGATCCAAAGCCGATATAATATACAAGCTATTCCCTGATGCAGACGTTTTAGCTATTCAAGAGACCCATGTACCAGAAGATGAAACAAACCGATTACGCATGGACGGTTTCCATATGGTAAACTACATTGGACACAGGAGGCATGGGTTGGCCACTTATATTAACAAGAAGAAGATATCCTCACTTAACGACATAAATGTTGATAGAAACGAACACTCGCGTGGTATCCGTATAGGTGAATTAACCATATACAATGTATACAAACCCCCATCGTGCAACTGGACGCCGTCGGTATTGCCTGTGTGCCAGCATCCCTCAATATATGTTGGAGACTTTAACTCTCACAGCACAGAATGGGGATATACGGCTGAAAATGAAGATGGTGAATTACTCTCAAACTGGGCTGCCATAAACCAATTTAAGTTGATTTACGATGCCAAGCAGGGGGGTACTTTTGAATCCGGAAGATGGGGCACGAAAACATCTCCGGATTTATGTTTCGTGTCCGAAGATCAAGACGGCCTACCACTCAGTGTAAATCGTGTAATAAAAAACAAGTTTCCCAAAAGTCAACACTGCCCAGTGATTGTGTCCGTAGGAATTATAATACCGACGATTGACAAGCCACCCATGCCAAGATGGAATCTGCGAAAAGCGGATTGGTTTGCTTTTTCAAAATACGTCGAGGAAAACATAAACCGTATAAAACCTGAGACGGATAATTACATAAGATTCGTAAAACTTCTAAAAACAGCGGCTAAAAAATCTATACCCAGAGGACATAGGCATAATTATACTCCCTGCTGGACGAAGGAATGTGATGATCTACTTAGTGAGTATGAAAAGGATGGGACCGAGGTAAACGCAAACCGCCTAATTGGACTCTTAGACGAAGAACGAAGGAAGAGATGGCTAGAAGCCATGGATAATTTAGATTTCACCCATTCGAGCAGAGAAAGCTGGTCCCTTCTAAGGAAATTGGGTGCCGCGCAGCCCTCGTATACAGAGAATAAAGTATCGCCGAATGATGTCTCAAACATCCTTTTCAAAACCTCAAACATAAAACCTAATAAGTATGAAAAAACAAAGATTAAGTACGAATACAGAACAATACTTAACAGTTGTGTCGAAAGATCGGAAATAATGCTTGACTTTAACGTTGCAGATATAGAAATGGCCCTGAGCCTCTTGAAAAATGGCAAAGCCGCTGGAGTAGATGGGGTATTACCAGAGTTCATAAAGCACTTAGGACCAAAGGGTAAATTATGGCTCACCAATCTTTTCTCATACGTCAAAAACACAACTACTCTACCTAAAGCATGGCGGGAAGCAAAGGTGATTGCAATCCTGAAACCCGGTAAATCAGGAAACGATCCAAAAAGCTATAGACCTATCTCCCTGCTGTCCGTTGTGTATAAGCTATTTGAAAGAGTACTCTTGGCGAGGATACAAATGAAAATTGAAGTCACCCTTCCTAAAGAGCAGGCGGGTTTCAGACAAAATAGAAGTTGCTGTGAACAGGTTCTATCAATGGTGACCCACGTCGAAAATGGGTTTCAAGAAAGAAAGAAATCGGGAGCAGTATTCCTAGACTTGACCTGTGCATACGACACGGTCTGGACGCGTGGGTTACTCCTGAAGTTAGCAAACATTTTGAATTGCAAAATGACCCTCAGACTCATTGAATCCATGTTAGCAGACAGGAAATTCCGAGTTCATCTAAACGGAAATGTTAGCAGATATAAATATCTCCAGAATGGTCTCCCTCAGGGCTCGGTTCTTTCTCCAATATTATTTAATGCCTATACCGCTGATATAACAAGAACTATATCAAGGAAGTTCATTTACGCAGACGACGTGGGGTTGGTAGCCCAAGCGGGAACTTTCGAAGAGGTGGAAAATATATTGAACGTGGACCTTGCCAAGATACACGCTTTCTTTAAATCCTGGCATCTTACTCTAAACCCGAGTAAGTCAGCCGCAATTGTTTTCCACCTAAGCAATAGAGAAGCGAACAGGAAATTAAATCTGGTAGTGGATGGTAATTCTATACCAACCGAAAACACACCAAAGTACCTAGGCATTAAGCTTGACAGATCATTAACCTTTAAACAACATCTAGAAGGGGTTAAAGACAAATTGAAAACACGAAACAATATCATCAGTAAACTGGCTGGAACAAGTTGGGGTTGTAGGGCAAACGTCCTACGAATTTCATCCTTGGCATTAGTTTACAGTGTCGCAGAATACTGCGCCCCAGTTTGGGCTAGGAGCACGCATACTAAAAATGTCGACACACAACTAAATCGTACAATGAGAATTATATCAGGATGTGTCAAATCAACTAAATTAGAATGGGTACCAGTGCTCTCACACATAGCTCCCCTAGAAGTGCGTAGGCAAGCAGCAGAGCAAAAGATGATTGATAAAATACAAAACTCTCCAAGCCTTCCAATATATGATGACCTGTATAACGCACCAAATAAAAGATTAAAATCAAGAAATCCTATATGGACGGTAAAAAATAGTACAAACACAAAAGGGGACTTATGGAATTCACATTGGAAGGACGTAGTAGCACCAAATAACCACCTCATAAGTGATCCAACCCAATTAGTTCCAGGTTTTGAATTCCCTCGTGCAACATGGACTGCCCTAAACCGCGTAAGAACTGGACAGGGAAAGTGCAATTATTTGATGCACAAGTGGGGAATGGTGGACTCTCCACTCTGTAACTGTGGCCAGATCCAAACTATTAGGCACATTGTTGAGGAATGCCCGGAAACCAAGTTCAGTGGAGGAACATCAGGTCTACATAATGGCGACAAGGAAGCGCTAGATTGGCGGTGTAATCTTTCTATACGCTTATAGCATTTAATAGTTGTCACTTTGTAGCTAGTTTATTTAATTTATCTAGTTTATTTTAGTTATTTATTTATATTTACCTGTTATAACTTTTATTTTATTTTATTTTATTTATTTACTTTATTCCGTTATTACTTTTGTTGTACACCAATACCATGCCATACCTATGCAATAAAATAAAACCATCATTAGTGCTGTGTTGTAAATCAATTGGTCCCGAATCCCTATGGCCTCTTAAGGTTATTCCTTGACGACCACACAGAATAATAGTTTTAATAATTGGTTGTATTTTCTTACGATTTTGTTGGATTTCCATTTTTAAACTATTATTTATCTGCACATCAATAGAATCTTTATTTTTATTATATACAGATAACAAATTGTCAGCATTCAAAACTGACATTTTATGGTAATTTGTATTTTCATGTTTATTGAACTCTTCAATAGCTTTTTTCCAATTTGAAAAATGTTCTAAAACAAGTTTTCCTAATTTTTGTTTTCCACGACCTCTTCATTTTGATTAAATAACACACAATATTTACAAAACACACCATCTAACGTCTTCGAATAACTTCTAATAAACCCCCCCCCTGGCTACGCCACTGCATGCATGGTAAGTAAGTAAGGTTAGGTTGGTAGGTAGTAAGTAAGTATGGTATACCACGGTTTTTTTTTTAATGAACAATTTAAAAAAACTATTTATTTTTATTTTATGGTATTGTAAAATAATAGGTTTCCTATTATAGTGACTGTTTCAGTCACTTAAAGTCAAGAAATCAGAAATAAAAAATCATGTTCTTTTAAGAGGACGTTAGCTAATGTGAAACGTATATAATGGCCAATAGAATGCGCTGTTAAGGGTTTTCGCGATCCGTAAGCGCACGGCGTTTAAGTCACGCCCATTACTCGCAATCGGTGGCTGGCGGAAGGTGCTCGTTCGGTTGCGACCTTCGTTAGTTAAACTAACTTAGTTTATTATTCTATGAACGTTCGTCTAATACGATTCGTGTCATTATACAATATTCATATACGTAAATTCCGCCGTAATATATTAAATACCAGCGCGTACTTATGAATTAACGTTATAATGTAAGGCACTGCTTACCTAAATTTATGTACTAATAAATAGATCGTAGAAACTGGATTATAACATAGCTTGATTTGTATTTAATGTACTATTACTTATCCAAGTGTAATGCCTATAGTAAAATATAATTAAATAAAAAAACTATAATATTAAATATTGATAATCATTTGTCAATTCTTTTGGAATAATGCTCGAGCACCTCATGGTTCATTTCATGTTTCATAAAACATAATGAATATTAAATATTTTAATATTATACATATTTCATACATGTTTAGAAATATAAATTATTATTTTTAATTATCTATATAGCTGTTTACAGTATATATTTTGGGTTTTTCACTATTTTGGTCGTGTCGTTGCCGTCCATCGACGACGACTGCGACGATAACGATATTAAATAGACACGAGTGTACAATGTTCGCAAACGTAATAATTTTGTATACTGTGTGTAGACGTGTAGTAGTAGACAGTAATCAGTCTGCGTTCGTTTGGCGTGTCGTTCTCGTTCTGCAGTTGTATGTACATTTTACGTACCTACGTTCCAGTTTGAATTTCAAGATGGATAAGTGGATAGTAATATCGGTTAAGGAATATATCAATCTAATAAGGCTATAGCTAGTAACAGTTCTAGTTCTGACTTAAAAGTTGAATCGAAAAGTGGAGATTCTAAAAAACCTGTTGAAAATGGAAAAATGGATACAATTATATCCATGGTTATTATAATATAACAATAATTATGATCCCGTGAAAGAAAAAGTGTTCTGTTCAATTTGTAAAGCTGCTGATGAAAACAAAATTATCTTCTTGTATTTTTTGTGACTGATCAAAATTCTAAAAAGGCATTTGTAGTTGATGTGTTTTTTGTGTGGAATAAAGTCCTACAAAGGTTAAAATCTCACAAATTTTACATAACGTTTTTAAATATGTGTTAAAGTATTTGTTTATTTATTTTATAAAACGCCAATCGGCTTATAAAAGTATAGTATTATGATACAATTATTTAATAATAATAGCAACACAGATAAGAAATAAGAATTGGTTTTGACTCAAAATAACTGGCCAGGTTTTATATTAATATTGAAGTATATTCTATTGTTTTTATTGCATAAAGATTCTAGCCCAATGTTGATTTATTGTGAGTACTGGGTAGTAAAAAATATAATGTATATTATGTTATTATTATTTTTTTATATATATTTTATTTAAGCTGGCAGTTTTCATCGAGCTTCTCGAGTTTTTTGAAGGCCGACCGAAACTGACGTTGCTAGTTGTAGAATGTTGAGACCAGTGGCGCATTTAGACGTTAAGTGCCCCCCCCCCTCCTCCCCAAGAAATATACATTTAATATTTTTTGTAGATAATAATATAAATATATTTAAAATAATTAATAATACACTACAACAAACGATATTTTAAAAAAGTACTAATAGTTTTCGTCGTGCACGGTCTTGTGCGAATTCTTGAATAATATCATCGTAGCTTATTGATGTAGTGATATCAGATTCTATATTCATAATTGCTACTGCAGATATTCTTTCTTCGCCTATGTTCGATCTTAAATATGATTTAATACGTTTTAGGGCGGAAAATGATCTCTCAGTTGAGCAGTTACTGACTGGAGTGCATAGTAACATTCTTAAAGCAATATCTATATATGGAAAGATATCCTTCAAATTATTTTTTCTTATGAACACTAACGTATCTTGAATACTTTGCGGAGGAATAGAAATGGTTTTCAAATAACTGCTAAAATGAATACATTCATTGGGAAATGAAGATCCCAAATCTGTATTATATTCATTTCTTAACAGCTCAGTAGATATCCTTATGTCTGCTGCTGTCATTTTAGTAAGTTTAAAAAAAAAATATAATTTTTTAAAAGGTGGTCATATGCAGTTTTTCTTCTTAACAATTCCGACTTTAATTGATCTAAAAAACCAAAATAGGTATTTACTTTAAAATTAGTTACAATACTTTCCGTTGAATAATCATCACTAAATTTTTTAATTTTTTTTGTCGCTTTTCAGTATTTCTAAAGTTTATAATTCCACATTTTTCAATAGCATTTCTTTTAAAATTTTCATAATCCTTATCTGTACGAATAGCACCAACATAGATAATTAATGATTGATAAAGCTCAACAACAACACTTAAATCAATACCTACACTTTGAAGTTTTTTGCTAACTGTATTAAACCTATGTAATGTGTCTCCCAAAAAAATTGACAAGAAAGATGTTTCTAATTATTTAAGTATTTTGAGTATACCATTTGCGTCACATCGAATAGCTGGTTTTTCTTTTTCATTTTCTCCAATCTTAATTAAAGCATTTTCAATAGACGACCAATTTTTATTCAATGAATACCACGCATCATCTCTTGCAGACCACCTTGTACCTGACAATCTCTTGATTGAAGAATTTAAAATTTGCCATCGATAAGTTGATGCTGAAAAGAATGTGTACAAGTTTTGAAGAAAGTTAAAAAAATGAATAGCTTCATTACAACAGCTGGCCGCATTTTGTCCCACTAAATTTAATGAGTGAGCCGAGCAGGGAACAAACTTGGCCAATGGATTTATCAGTTTATTCTAGCCTGTAATCCAGAGTAACTACCCGACATGTTACTCGCATTGTCATATGACTGCCCTCTTAAATAGTTAAGATTTAAATTGTACTTATTCAGAATTGTTATCACTGCTTCAGCCATATCTTCTGATTTATGTCCAACATTATTCATAAAACATAAAAAACGTTCAAATACATTACCACTCTCATCAACAAATCGAACAACTAAAGAAAGTTGATCAGTGTGGGTAATATCCGGTGTTGAATCAACACTAATTGAAAAATATCGTGAAGTATTGACATCTTGAATAATAGTATTTCTACTTTTTTAGACATTAATAAAATAAACTGCTCATAAATATAATATGATAAATATGAAGTATGACCTTTACCGGGGTTACCGTTTTTGGAAATATGATTTGATATAAAAGGGTCAAATTCAGCTAATAACTCAAGTGCCATCATAAAGTTTCCATTATGTGGACATCCAATTTTTGAAGTATGTCCTCTGAATGCTAAACCTCTTGATGCCAATGTTTTAACAATTGCCACAACTCTTTTTAAAACATTGATCCAGTACATACGTTCATTTTCAATTTGTTGTATTACTTGTTGATCAATTCTTTGATGTGTTTGTCTTCGGTTTTTCATTGCTAGAATATTTGAACGATGTTTTAAATAATTTTCATGTAGTGATATGAGCTTTTCAGCTCTTTTCCAGTTTGAAAATCCTTTTGAAGCAAATGAATGTGAATGTATGTTGCCAAACAACAAGCATGGGATACAGTAAACTACACCCTTACTTTCTGAATATGCAATGAAATTACGTTTAATTGAATCACCATTAGTTAGTCTTGTATTCCAATAGTTTTTATTGCAAAACCTTAAATATAAAATAAGGTTGCGTTGTTAAAATTTATTATAATATCATTAGTTACTAAAACTTAAATTTGTACCTATAGCAGGTTTTAGTAGTTTTTTTGTAAAGTTTTGTATATGTTCGTTTAGACTTGGTAAAATTTAAATCATTTAAATCTTGAGAAAATCCGTTAATACAAATATTTTCTATAGTGAACTCGTTTATTTTCCACAAAGCAGGATCACATTTATAAAAAATAACAACTATTATATTGTAATTGATTAAATTTTAATCTATAAATACTAAAATTAAGTGACTGGTATGTAAAAGCATTACAAAGACACAACAAGCACTGAACATGGTTATTTTAAAACAAAACTAATAATTATGTCATTTTTATTTAATCACTTAATTCTTTTATAACTATTTTATTACATCTTCCAAATTTGTACACATAAATATTAGAATTGTGTTTATTTATATTAAAATAATTTAGGTATCTAGCAAGTAATTATTAAAATATTAACATAAAATAACTTACCCAGGATTATCATTAGGCTCAAAAAAAACATCAGCAGTTTCATTATTCTTAGATGACAATATATCAGCATTCATCTCAGAAATACTATCTATAATAAAATATAATTATTTAATTGAAAATATAAAATAGTTACATTTTTAATTTACTTTCTGTCTCAATATAACCACTACTTTTCGTAGGTTTGTGCTGTTCAGAACTGTTTACATTTGTATGATCTGGGTTAATTTGTGTTTGTGTGTCTTGGTTTAACATCTCTAGTCCATCATCGGTATCTATTAAATAATAAAATGCAATTATTTAATTGCAAATATAAAATAGTTACATTTTTGTTTTGCAAAAAAATTTGAAATTTGAAAATTGTACACTGAATTGTTATTTTTTTTTATACTTTAATAAAAACAACTTACTTGAATTAGTTGATGGCTTGAACATACTATCTAATTTTCTACATTTCTTGATTAATGCATCTTGTTTTAATTTTTTAATTTTTTAATTTTTGCTTGCTTTCTATATCCTGAACCACTTAGCTTTTTTTTTAGCTTCCATACTGGAAATCCACTTACTAATAATCTATTACAGAATTTAGTAATATAATACTTTATAATACTTAATCACGTACAATGCATAGAACCATATATACACGTTTGAAAGTATAACGAATTATAAACAATAAACACTAAAGAGTAATAAATGGTAAATCAAATAATAACACTGTACAATCACCGTAATTACCGTCAACTTGTTACACAAGACGCTGTCAGAAGACAGTTTACTGTTAATAGTAGATTGACAAAAATAAAATAAGTGATCGACAACGTTCGGCGGTCGCCGGTCGGCGATAGGGAAAATATTTATGGATATTATGTTATTTTTAACTTGTATTAGCTGATAAATTGTAATTGCCGCCACGGGTGATATACCAGGGGTACGAAACTCCGTGCATTGGCCGAATCAGGCGATTGTGGCCTTGAACACGGTCTGCAGGGGGGCGTGGCATACGTTATCAATTAAATATTTCATATCAATATCACCTTAGATCATATACAATGGATAGAGCTACTTTGATAATTTCTCGTGTCCAACATAACTCCCCACTTAATTTGTAGTTTTGAGGAACTAACTACTTGTGCGCATGTGCATAGGGACAAGCCAATCAGGGCAATGGCGCCAAATAATAATAGTTTAAAATAAAATGTATACAAAATTTTTTTTTTTTTTTTTTTTTATTAGCTATTATTATACAACTATGATAGCTCGACATTTACATAGGTTATACATAAAACAAAATTATACATTAAACATTATTATACATATTAAATAATGAAGCCAGCATCCAATATAAAGGAAATTATTAATTTGATGGCGGTAGTGGATTTTGTGTTGAGTATGGAGTGGATATTTAAGGGAATATTAAGAGTCTTAAGTTCATTAACTAAAATAATGCGTTTGAGTTGTAGGGCAGGGCAGTCGAGTAGAATATGGGATAAGTCACCAATGCATTCGGTAGTGGATTTTGTGTTGAGTATGGAGTGGATATTTAAGGGAATATTAAGAGTCTTAAGTTCATTAACTAAAATAATGCGTTTGAGTTGTAGGGCAGGGCAGTCGAGTAGAATATGGGATAAGTCACCAATGCATTCATTTAGGTGAAGAGTACAGAATGGAGAATCATTAAGGCCAAGTTTGAAGGAGTGGCTGGGAAGAAGGTACTATATATGGTCTATGTAAGTGTAAGTTAATAAACCAGGTTTTTTTGATACAAAATGTTATATATTTTAATTATTTGATTGTTATTTTAATTTGTATAAATCAACGTCTGACGGCAATTTTACAGATTTTAATTATTCATTTTAGAATATTATGCTTTTCACTAAAGTTTAGGTTATTTAAACATTATAAAATACAAATGCAAAAATAATAAACTACATTAATATGATAATTAATAATAAATTATAATATTTACAGTCATTATATTATATTGTCAATAGTTTTGTCGACCATTGTATTATTTTAGTAGGTGTGTAATTATATATATAAAAAAATAGTAATTATAATTAAAATAATATTGTGTAATGAGTATTATGAGTACCTAGGTATTATTGATTTCTAAATAAAATTAATTTTGTAAATTTTCGACGTATACTTCTCCCTGAAATTGATAATGTATGCATTTTGGCATAATGGTGTAATCTTATCTTGATGTAATGGCGAATTATTAATTGAATTAATTGTGATCGGTGATTATCAAAAACATCTTGATTTAATATATGATTTCTCATTGTGTCCGAATTAAATATTGACGTTTCTAAACAAACTTCGTTCAGTGATTTAATGCACAACATTTGAGTTATATTTTTTTTGTTAGAAGCATGTCATGATGCATTCGAATTACATATTCTGTTGCGAGACATATTTTTTGTACATCTACAGATGTATTTATCAGTTTACCCTTATTTTTATTTTTAATAATGTTGATGCAGTAATCATGTCTTCCGTCGTCAATTCTTTATAACAAGTTTCACAGATGTTTTTTTGTTTTCTTATTTTATAGACTATAAACCCAGTGGTGTATTTAACAACGTCATTAACATATTCATCCAATTGAGGTGTGCGATAATCATAATCATGTTCAAATTCTTTAAAATATTGTGATTCATCATCATCATTATAATGACAGAGTGCATCAGCATTGTTTCGTTTATTTGCACTTACAAATAGTATGATTGAGTTATCCAACAGAGTACAGTTTCCATATGCAGAACCACTAATTTCATGTCTGACAAGTAATCGTTTGTAAGCTGATCGAAATTGTATTGCATTAGGATTATTGTTGAACCCACCACGACTTCGCATTGCACTGAAAAATACCTCTATATGGTCCTGACTAATTTTATAAGATAGCAGGTATGACATTCCATAGGGTTTTACTACATAAAATAATTTTAAAAGATTAGTAAGACATATAATAAGGCCTAAAAATCCAGTCTTGCGTGTGCTTTTTAATATTTGAATACCTTGCTGTTGACTATTGATATCATAATATTTAAGGCCTTCAATATATTCTTTAAAATGATCCAAAAAATCTTTAATATAATAAATTTTTTCGTCATTAATTGGGCAATAATAATCTCCTTTTCCCAGTTTGTTTCGGCAATTAGTTAAATCAAAAACATTGTTTAACACTTCACAAAATTCTGCAGTTGCTTTTGCTCCTGATAATAGTTTTAACTCTTCGCAGAATAACAAGCTACAGGATACACTCTTACTTAAAGTTTGTGCCGCCAAACGTACATTCATCTTATTTTCATGATATTGTATATGACTTTTTTTTAATTTATTGGCTGCATGCAAACCTTTACTATCTTGTAGCTCTTGCAATTTAACAATATGGTTCCATCTAATTATTTCCCCTTTACCATTTAAAAAAACTTGTTTCTCACCTAAAGTGTTGCGAACTAGTTTTAGCATATGGGCTGCGTCCCAAAATAGATAAATCGGATTTGTTTGTTCTGGTGTTGCTGGATTGTTAAACCATGGCTTAAATGATGAAGAGAAGTAATCGAAGTTTGCGCCCAATGAAGTACACATTGACAAATTGCTCGGGGCTCCATCAAATGTAATTGAATGACATACTGCTCCTGTTTTTTTCATCAATTCAAAACACTTAGTTAAAAGATTAGCTCTTTCACTTCCACAAAAACTATGGATAAGAAAATATCCAAGTGGAACTTTCCAATGGCCATTCATACAAACAGCCAAGAAAACTAGAGCATTTGTTGCCTCTTGGGCATTATCTTGATCATCTTCTGTGGGTAGCATAGTACCCAAGTCCATTTTTCCATAGAATTTACCATTCATATAAGAAATTTGTTTTTTTATAGCCATTTCATCTATACAAATATTGCATACCACTGGTTGAGATGATTGGCTTACACGTGACTGTATTGCTTCAAAAGCTTCTTTGGTAAACCCAGGTTCTCCATTGACAACTGAATACCACAATTTTAGTGTTGTTGGATGAGGCAGTAAATTTTTGAATGTTTTCCTTACAAACATGTATGCTTTAGCAGAATAAAATTGCAAAGTTAGAGCAAAGCTTCGCATAGCTGGTGAATATTTGGCATTTCGGGATTTTAATTCTCTATTCAATATATCTTTAATTGCCTCAGAAGTATTATTCTATGAAAAAAAAATGCTAAATATTAAGTATATAAAACTATATCAAAACACATTTTAAAACGAACATATTAATATTAATTAACTAATTACTACTATTAACACATAATTTACCGACTTTATGAGATGTACAATTACATTTAAAAATCTCAACATTTATTTTATTAAGTATATAAAACTATATCAAAACACATTTTAAAACGAACATATTAATATTAATTAACTAATTACTACTATTAACACATAATTTACCGACTTTATGAGATGTACAATTACATTTAAAAATCTCAACATTTATTTTATTAAGTATATAAAACTATATCAAAACACATTTTAAAATGAACATATTATTAATATTAATTAACTAATTACTACTATTAAATAAGACGGGGATAACATGTACATAGGTAGCGGCCTCTTAATGTAAAAAGATTCATTAGTACAAAATATACAACAAAAATAGTTGAACATATCGATAGTCTAGTGCACAGGTATGGTATTAATTGACAACAATGCAATCGATTGGATAAAATATTAAACATGCACTTACAAAATTTGAATATTATATGAAAAACTAAATGGAGAATTTTAATTTTTATAGAATACTTAACTCATGTTTTCAAAAAATGTCACTACAACTCTGCACTAGACCGTCGTCCGTCAATATTTTGTTTTAATACATTTAAATCCACTATACATGCACAATGAACATTGCACATATAATAAACACAATTCGTTACCAAAATTGTGTCATGGGCTGCTTCACTGATCAAATTTTGTTTTTTCAAATGTTGAAACAAAGAAGATAAAGTTGATAATTTTTTTTGAAGCCGTCTCACTCGCTGTTGTAGAGTTTTTATTTTTCTTCTTTGTTTCAATATTTTAAGTTTTGCCAAATTGAAATGTTTTTTTGCCCGTTTAGGTGTACTCAAATCAGGAGTTGCTATGTCACCAATATAACAAAGCCTCTTGGAACGTTTTGGAGTTTCTTAAATAAATATAATATATAAAACAAAACATATTCCATATGAATAACAGTAATTCAAAAAAATAATTGGTACCTAGAATGTTCTCAACAGACACGTTCATAGCCATCTCTGAAGTAGACTGTTCACATTCAACTGCTAAAATAAAACAATTTTATTTTAATCTATTATTAAATAAATTTGAATCATACTTACTCTGATGAGACACGTTCATAGATATCTCTGAAGTAGACTGGTCACATTCAACTGCTAAAATAAAACCATTTTATTTTAATCTATTATTAAATAAATTTGAATTATTCTTACTCTGATGAGACGCGTTCATAGATATCTCTGAAGTAGACTGGTCATATTCAACTGCTAAAATAAAACCATTTTATTTTAATCTATTATTAAATAAATTTGAATCATACTTACTCTGATGAGACACGTTCATAGCCACCTCTGAACTAAATTGCTCACATTCAACTGTTAAAATAAAACAATTTTATGTTAATTTATTATAATAGAAATTCGAATCATTCTTAACTCATCTTACCAAAATTGAATTTAGAAATTTTTTTAAATTTTGTTGGATGTGCATTTTTTTTTAGTAACTTTTTTGATCTAGTGTTTTTGTATGAATTTTCATCAAAATGTAGTGAACATAACCTATTATATGGTAAAAACTCTTTTTCGGTATATCCACAACGTGTAAGCCAAATTTTCCGAAGTTCTATGTCCGTTGGGAAACTAAAAATTAAAATGAAGTAAATAAGTAATAGTAATAGTAATAGCTAATTAGCTATTGCGAAGCCCAATGCAAAAACCATATTATATTGTGTATTATTTATACAATCTAATTTATCTAATGTTTTATTATGTTTAATTATTTACATTTCAATAACTTACTTGTGTAATATTAAGCCTGGTACTTTAAATGCTGAGGACTGACAAAAAAAACAACATCGCCGATGCATGATTATGTATTGATTTTTGAATTCGTGAATATTTAAAATGCGTAACTACTCAAAGACCGAACTAACGAAGTACTCGAACTTTAATTTGTAACAAATAAAAAGTAAAATTTTAAATTTGCGATTCATCTTTATTTCTTATCAATGGACATTGATATGATTGTGATCCGGTACGACGCAGGCGCATAAACTTGTTATTCCCTAAAATTAAATGAGTAGTGGGGGTTATATTGGACACAGCTCGGTATACGAGAAATACACACATAGCTCCATCCACTGTATATGATCTAAGAATATCACCATGTATAACTGATATAACCATACAATAATATTATCATATTATATGTGCCAATTGGAATTTTTTACAAGTCATATTAGTTTTACCAAGATTTAATGTTTATGTATCAAAACTTAAAGTAAATTACTTAATGAAAGTAATGACTCTTATGAAAAAATATTATAATACTTAAATGAATTACTAATGTGATAATAGGTAATTGGATGTGGAATAAAATACTAGGCTTAAAGAACAAACACATTGAAAATGTTGTAAGAATATATTAAATTTATTCAATGAAAATAAAATCAAAATTGCAAGACAGAAAAATGAAAAATAATATATTACATTAAAAGAATAAATAATTTTTACTAACTTTCACAAGATCATATTTTAGTCCTGAAAAGGACTGTTTAGTGAAAGTATTAGTTTAGTCCTGAAAAGGACTTAGAATACTGAAATATTAATCATAAACAAAAATGAATTAATATCAACAGTTGGATTTTTTTGTTTAGTGACTAAACTGTGACAGTCCTGAAAAGGACTGTTCAGTGAAAAGTATTAGTTTAGTCCTGAAAAGGACTTAGCATACTGAAATATTAATCATAAACAAAAATGAATTAATATCAACAGCTGGATTTTTTTTTTTTTAATTCAAAATTTATAAATTCGAAAGAATTTGAACTTTTCTGTTCATTTTACCAGTACGTAATGTCTGAAATTCCTTGTTGGTTCTATTTAATGAGTTGTATATTCGAATCTTAAGAACAAGTTAATTAAGAAGTCTTTAGGAAAATTATTACACGGGTGATAGAAAAAAATTGTATTTATAATTAAATCTCTAAGAGTTTTACCCACGTTGGGCTGAGGAGCTAATGAAATGAAATGTCTATCAAAAACTTGATTAATTTGAAAAATATACTGATAAAACGTAGAATTGGGCATCATTAAATTACCGAATAATAAAGAAGGATTTTCTTCGTATGATTTAAAATGCGAATAAAAAGTTTCACTAGATAAGGAAGTAGTTGCTTGTGCATAACTTAAACAGATTGTACATTGATGAACTTTTAAACATTGCCCGATTAAGTAACCACAAATGTATGTCAAAGCATTTTGTTCAGGTAAATTAATTTGTTTGTAATTATTAATGTTTGCAATAAGTAATGGAATTTGAATTGGATTTTTTTCGGGGAAAAGTATTTTAATTTCACTTATAGGGTTTTTTTCAAGACTGAGTAAGACATCATCTAAATCTTGAATACAGTTAGCACCTTCAGAGTGCTCAAAGTAATCAAGACAAAAAAATTTTTTAAAAGTTCTTTTAAACTGAATGCATGTAGGATTTATGCAATTTCCATTTTGAATTCTTACAGTTCCAAAAAAAATTTCTAATTTATCTTGATTTAACCTATAAGTACATATTGGATCTGTTTTGGAATTACCGTCATTAGTTAAATTTTGATAAAGGCGATTTAATCCAGCGATTGATATTAACCATCCATTAATAAATTTTATGTTATAGTGTCTAGCTATGTTAACCCACTCATTTTTTTCAGCATTAAATTTTCGAATTTCTAAATTTTCAAAATAATTAAACATTAAATTTAAAAAATCTTTCTGATAAGAAGAGTTTGAAAATGGCAATGAATAACGTTTTGATCCCTCATGATTAGAAACTTCAGTAGAATTGGGATGGGAATTAAATAAATCAAACAGTTTATCCATAGAATCTATGAAATCAATTGTATCGAAGGCACTATTCGGCAATTCATTACAAGAAACTAGGGTAGTCATCCCTGCAACCACTGTATGACTAAAAATATAACATGCAAATTTGACCCTCATTTTTTGAAAACTATTAGGATTTAAATGAACATCTGTTAATTTAGGTGCCAATCGATGTTGTTTACTTTCATCAGAATTATAAAAATTTGTAAGATGAATTTTTTCTGCTATTTTGTTTTGACATTTGAAACGGTAATTGAAAAAGTTATTTCTAGTTGCCTTTAATAAATGAGGTGGGTCAAACATGTAAACAATTTCTTTGTCTCCAACATTAAAGTAAGGGGTCTGGGGGGTAATGCCTTGTTGATCTGCAAAGCGCTTGCAATTTGAGCCTAAATCAGAACTACTACGTTAATAGAAATATTGGACAACCTTTGAATAGTTTGGAAGATTATATTTTGCAGATCATATCCAGTACAAGTAGTAGCAACAAAAAAATAGCCAATAGGTTGTTTCCAAGAACTATGTAGACCACTGATCATAATAACCATAACAGATTTAGTAACATCGCAAGATTTAATGAATCCTGTATTGTGAAAACCTATTATTTCATCTTTTTTGAAATCAAAGAAAAGAAAAGATTTAAGTGACATTTCATCTACACACAAGACACATTCTTTAGACTTCACTGTCATAGAGTTTGCTTTTACTGCTAGAACTTTAAACAAAAATTCATTCAAACCAGGATTAATTTCCCAATTCTCTGTAGTTTTTTGCAAAGTTCTAACAGAAGGCAAACTCCAGGATTTCCGAAGAAATCTATAAACTTTAGGACCCATAAAATGTATCATGAGTGCAAATTGTTTTGTCTCATAAGAAAACCTATGCCCACGGGGATCTTGCGATGTTAGTTTGGACTGGACTTTAACAAAATTAGCAAAACCTTTATTCAGAAAATTATCGCACATTAAATGAAAAAACTCTAATGTTGTAGACTTTTTTTCTTGGTCAGAACACTGCTTTTTAAGTGTAAGAAATTTTTTATGAAGATCATTAAATTTAGACTTTTGGATACTTAGCAGTTTGTTAAGTTTTACCTTTCATGGTGTGTTACTGGACAAACTTTGATGTGTTTGAGTTTCAGACGTTGAACTGTTCCCTGATGAAAAAGTTAATGATCTCGACGCAGAGCTGGCTACAAAATAAAATACAACATTAATATAACTTGCTCATAATATAAGTATAAATATAAGTAAATAGGTATATTTACTTTTAGGAGTTGAACAAGATATGTTTGACCAATTGATTGACGATAGAGATTTGCTATTATTGTCAACAGAATTAGCCATTATTCCTGTAGACGTACCAGGAATGGGCTCATCGGGAATCATTTCTAAATCTCTGGTTTGTTTCGACTCCACATCAGACCAGTTAAACACAGAAGGCACAGCATTATTATTCAACCGACCATTAGTGTTGAAATCTGTCTCGACGAAGTGCTCCGAGCATAATCTATATGTAGGTTTACAAATGTATGGATTCTTTTCTAATAGATCAGGACGGCGGCAGAATTCAACCCACTTATAAAATCTAAAACATTATACAATTATATATTACAATATTATTAGATTAATACATAATTAATATTTAATTAATTATAATATTTACCTTTCGCTATCCTTTGGAAATCTACAAGGAAATCTATGAAAAGTAACATTTGACAAGGATCCATACTTATTAGAACATATCAGACACTTCATAACCATTTTGAAGTGATAATCAAACACAAAATTTGTAAAACAAAATGTAGTTCGGAATACAAAAAAAAATTGCGGACCGGTGTTGCAGTTGCAATTTTCAAAAGTAAAAGATAAATGAAAACAACAATTCCAAATGGTGGACGGTAACCAACCCGACCCCGCGCAGAATACCCCACCATAGTCTTGGAACCATTTCTTTATTATCGGTTACCTTGGGTCTAACATCATGTTGGTGTACGGAACCATTTCTTTGCTTTTCAGAGGTTCAGACTTCAGATCATAGGGAACCAATTCCACAATCAGCTGATCGAGATTCGCTTCTATATTGTTCTAGGGATATACTGATATATATATTATAATATATAAATAAATCATAGATATTTATATCTGTGATCGTCGCAATCCCGTTCAGCCGTGACCCGTATGAAAACCGTTTATAATCATAGACCTAATGAATTATGAGTAAAAGGTCTATGTTTAATGTATAATCTTTATTTCTATTTTGTGTAGTAATTATATCAAACAAAATAGAAATATTTCAATTCTATGTAGTGGTAAACTATAAAAAATTTTCCGCCCCCCTAGAACTTTGGGAATTTGGCGCCCGGGGCACTTGCCCCAGTTGCCCCCCTTAAATGCGCTACTGGTTGAGACTCGTCCTCATCATTGTCTTTGAGGTTTGTTTCAACTTTTAATTGACATAGTACTAACTCTGATCTGAAGTCAAGCTGTGGGACTTTTTTTTATTTACCAAGTTTAAAACTTCCACGCATTGACTATCATGCTATCAACTGCATTGCTAAATAATGGCCACCACCATTTTTTGCCCCGTAATTCTTATTTGATAGTTTGCAATGCCATTATCATGGAGGTCTACGCCAACCATATTTTTTATAAATTATACTTGTCTGTTGTACACTTATCGACTTTTTCTGTTTCCTATCAAAACGTTTAGCAGCATGTATGGGTTTTATGGTGTCTACATTATGGTTCTATGGTGCCATCACTGTAACAACAGAAAACTTTTCATTCGATATATTGAAAAAAAGTCGTAACTTAGCAAATTTATCGGTCAAATCAAGGTTTTTATTGTCAGATAAATGTAAATATTGTTTTTTATATTTTTAAATTTGTTCCTCGACATTGTTTTCCTTACTAAAATTATTTCTTTGTCTTCATCTTTTGCTCAATAGTTTTCGATTTTTGGTAAACGATGGTAACCAGTTAAAATCATAATACCGATAAATTTTAATAAATACGACTTTCCTAAAGAAAAATTATGCCTGTTACAGTAGGTATCATATTTATTTGAATTGTCTATTATGAGATTAATCACAGTAAGTAGGTAGTATAAGTATGTTCTATCCAAGTTTTTACATTTACAGGGAGATTTAAAATCGTTTATCCACGACTCTTGCCCTTGAGCAATGAGTTGTGTGGGTGCTTTCTATCCAAGTTTTTATTAGTTACGGGGAAATATAAAAACGTTCATCCACAACTTTTCCGCTCGAGGTGTTAGTGACGACCCCGGGAAAATTTTTACTAAAATAAAAAGATATTATTTATATATTAAATATTTTTTTTATTTTAAAAAGTATTACATATTATACATACTAATTTTTTATTTTAATATATCTGATGATGTTATCCATGAATTTTGACATGAATCAAAACCTAACCATTAAACAAACATTTTATTCCAAACTTTTTTTATAATACGTTCAACGAGAAATGTGTCTGGAAAATCAGTTAATTTAATTTCCTGTTCATAAAATCCACCTAAAATTATATTGCCTGATCCATCTTTTAGCTCATAAGTTACTGGATTCGTCTGTAGAATTTTTGAAACTTTAAATATTTCAGTTGTCCAATTTGGTGTATATCCTTTACTAAATATATGTTTATATTTTGATATTCTTACAGTCATTAATTTTAAATTTTGGTTTGTTTAATGTTCGGTTATTTATATATGTATTAAATTTAACTTTGTTTGCATCCATTCGAGCTTCATTAGGTGTACATTTAATTGATCTATGTTTTGTATTATTATAGTTTTGTATGATCTTTGATATTGTATTATTCCAATTCCATGTACCCGTTGAAGTGAAATGTCTATATATATTATTTTTAAGAGATTGTATAACGCGTTCAACAATTGAACACTTGATAACACTGTATGAACTATAATGTTTAATTTTATATTTTTTCATTAACTCTTGAAATTGAATATTATAAAACTCTGTACCATTATCTGTTTGCAACAATTTTGGATTAGCTTTTTTCAGTATATTAGACATGGCTTTTGTACAATCTTCACTTGATTTATTTTTTAGTTTTTCCACCCACACATACTTACTATACGTATCTATAACAATTAGTATATATCTAAATCCATGATTTTGTTTAGAATGAGATTGCATATCCATTAAATCAGCTTGCCAAAGGTCGTCTTTAAATCGAGTTATTACACTACGTCTACGAAATATTTTTCTCGCTGGTCGATGTAGCTCATTAGCTATATTTACTAATGTAGTAATTTAACAATAATATTTCTCTCACGTAATTCTTCTAAAATAGATATGATTTCATTATTAACACCTGTATTACCAGCACTTTGAGATGATATTAAAAGATTTAATCTAGATACTAGTTTATTCGGATCGTCATAATAAACTAATTGTGTTTGTGCCAATACATCTTTATATAAACCATTACCTATCTTAGACTCGGGTGATGAAGTAAAATTAATCATATTTGAAGTCATGTGATCTGTAGACGAAGAACTGTTTGCTGTTTGATTAAAATCAAATGGTTCATTTTCTTTCGATATTTTTCTACGTTTAGCACTAGATTTGCTAGAAGGGGTAGAAGATAACGTATTGCTAAATGATGATAAGTTAATTCGAGGAGTTGCAGTCTCATTAATTTTAGCTATTTCTTCGTTAAATCGTTTTTCCTCAATTTTCATTCGATCATACAGTGGTTTTACAACGGTCATCCATTTATGATACCTCGAGGTTTTAGGCTTCCCATCTACTTTTAAATGGACACCAGTAGTTTTCAAAATATTGAAATAAGATTCTATATCTGGTATAGTTGTATTTTTTGGTTCCTTCTCACATAATAAAGACCATAATCCCGGTGTAAATTGATAGTATTTATTAAGCAACAGTAAATTACCGTGACTATAGTCTGTCCCACGAGAGAATAATCAGTCCGCCGACCAATTTTCGTCCGGGTTTGCGCATACCCCTACTCTGGAGACCACGTTCGAGCGGCTACGTCGCGCGTCGGTGGTCGTCGGTCGTCGGGTCACGCCGCGTTGGTGCGCGCCTATCGTCGGTGCATGCCGATCGTCGTTTGAGTAGGGCGAACCACTTGTGGAATGCCACTGCTATAAAATATATTATGTGCAAATACGTATTTAAGGGAGTGGGCAATATTGCCCATGGGAGCATCGTTTTAGTGGCACCAAAAAAATGTAAGAAAAAAAAAATAACAATTTAGTTAATAGTTGTTGTAACTATAATAATTGTTAATTGACTTAGGTACTGATATATTTTGTAACTAATTCACGATCATTAGGATATTCAAGCAAAACGATCAAATCAAAACCAATCTCCTTTATAAAACGAAATAGAATGGATCATTATACATTTATACATTAATTAAATACATATTAATAATAATAAAAATAATAATTGTACAAATTTAATTTTCTTTTTGTGCATATTGAATGCACATATATATGCGTATAGGTATTGTTATAATAATTGTTTTCTAACAAAATAAAATTCCATGCATAAAAAATAATGAAGTTAAATTTTTGATAGGCAAAAAAAATAGAATATTATTATTATTACGTAAACATTTTCAAATTGTGTAGCAAGTACACAGATATACAAAGGTTGAAAACCACTGGTTTAGGTTCCCTAAAATAGTTGTAAGTACGAGGGTGCCATATTACTTTAAACACTAACCTTGGTATGTAACATCTGCCACCATTGGCAAATGCCTACGTCGGTCTCAATGTTGCCTATTGTGTAATGGATGACGGAGGACCGACTGGCTGGAGCCTGTTATTTCATAATATAATGGATTGTACCAACATTCAATACGTATGTCGTATGTGGTATGTCTACGAGTCTATGGTCACTAACAATCCAACCTTACGCAAAGAAAGTACTCTGTTAGCTTCTTGTTTTTGAGTTTAGTTTGTTATTGAAATTGTGATTTTTTTTTTCAAAATCTTTAATATTATGGATCAATTACCTGACGTCACTCAATCTCCAGCAAAACGCAATCCGAGAGGAAAGGTAAGTCAATTTTGTTAAAATAAATAAATACATTTTAGTATTAACTATTGGTATAGGTACCTATTACAAAGTGTTTATATTACACGTGCACGTTCTATTTGACGTGTATACAAGCTACGAATATGTTCACTAAAATAGTGAACGCGTTCATTTTATTAGAAATGAACGTGAATGTGAACGAATTCATTATTTTAGTGAACGCTCCAAACAGTGGTGGTAATTTATGTTAATTTAATTTTTACATACATGTAGGTACACTATTTATATACATACAGGACCCCACCAACAAAAATTAGTTAGGGAACATACAACACAAAAATAAAATTACCCATTACAAAATCATTAAGGTACGGTTTCCCTGGCAGCGTCAGACGCGTGGAACAGTGGAACAGCACGGCCGCGTCTGACGCTGCGTCTAGACGCGACCTACCTCCAGACCAGTAGTGACGCTAGACGCCGCGTCTAGACGCTTGTACCTTAAAGGTACGGTTTCCCTGGCAGCGTCAAGACGAACCCCCTTTTTTTTACATTATTGGCATTTTGACTAAACAAAAATAATTATATTGATATTTATATAAAAAAAAGGGCGGGTAAGTGGATGTCGCTCCGCTGTACAGTAGGTTACAAGTAGGTCACTGTATAATGGATGGTATTAAATTTGAATTCAATGATATAATATCATTGTATACGAAAAACGATTCTGAGCAGAGACGGTATATCAGTCTAAGATATTTTAAATTATAATGATATTGTTATTATACGGTAGCTGATAAGTTGAATTAATATTATTCATATTATTTAATTATTAAGTATTAACCTAAAATTATCAGTGATGCTGGAAAAATATTATAATATATACTTTTACTCGTTAATATTGATTTTAATATGTAATTTCGTCCAAATTTTAACTTAAAATGCTCATAAAAATTTATTATGACTTGCTTATAAACTTTTTTTTATTGATAAAATTAGGCAAACTTATGAGGAATCTTGTATTACATTTTCAAACCTTAGATTTAAAAAGAAAAATTTTTATGAATTTCTAACTCAAAATAAATTGCACATTTTCGTCATTTTTACGTATTTTGTCAAAATTTGAACTTTCATTACCTATAAAAAAAAATTGTGACTACGGATTTTTAATATTTTTCATCTGCCTTTGACACTATATATTAGAAGCCTACTATTAAATTTTCAAGATTTTTTACCCAACAAATAAAATTTTATTGACTTTTATAGAAAAAAAAACTAAAATAATCGGAAACTTAAAATGTCCGTTAACAGCTCAAAATAAGTCGGAATATTTTGAAAATGCTATGGTGTGTAGAAAATGGTAATATAAACATTCAGTCAACATTTCATGTATCTACGGTTATTTCTTTTAGAGTTATATAAAAAACCAAAATCGATTTTGTCGAAAATTGATTTTCCGTAAAAATTCCCGTTTTTCCCTTAATTTTTCATTTGTTTTTCACGGCGCTCATGAAAACTACTGGGAAATTTTAACTTTTGACCCCCCAAAGTACCAACTAGATTCACTTTCCCTTCAGAAAAGTTACTATTGAAGAAAATCGAAGCATTTTTTCTGTCCTAAAAGGTGTCCTCAGACACAAAAGTAAAAAAATAAATAAAAAAATAAAAGAAAACACACATCGTTGTAAAATCAATACATTCATCGCTCCGCTCAGAATCTAAAAAATTGAAAATGTTATCATTTACTTATAGAAAATAATTGAAAATTGTATAATTTACTATATAGCCTATTCAATTGAAATTGACTCGATTTATAATAATTTCTCTAAACCTATTGCTTAGGTAATCGATGATAACATTGTATTCAAAATTTTTATTTTTTCAGTTTGTTCGTTCAAATCAAAGATTAATGATCATCAATGCGTATAAAGCGAAAATGATCGAAAATCCTGATTACAAAATGCTTCATCTAAAAAAAATACTTGCTACACAACTTGGAATCGGTCAGTCAACAATTTATAACACGGTATTGGAGTACCAAAGAACTAAAACCGTTTCTTCGCCAAATAAAACGAAAAATAGGGTCAAAATATTTGATAAAATAGATGAATTTGACAAATATGCCATTAGGAGAAAAGTTCATCAATTTTGGCACAATCGTGAAATGCCTACGTTAAACAAAGTTCTAGTAGCAGTCAATGAAGAAGCCGATCTACCAAATATTTCTCGATCATCATTGCATCGATTGTTGAAATCAATGGATTTTGTATTCACTAAGCGAGGTCGTAATACTGCTTTGCTTGAAAGAGAAGACATTATTCTGTGGCGGAGAAACTATTTAAGAGAAATCAAGCGATATCGCGAAGAAGGTCGGCCAATTTACTACTTGGACGAAACATGGGTGAACGCCGGAGATGTCAATAGTAAAATATGGGTTGATAAGAGTGTGTTAACAGCTAGAATGGCTTCTTCTGCGGGACTTTCAACTGGAGCAGTAAATCCAACTGGCAAGGGAAAACGCTTAATTGTTTGTCACATTGGTTCCGAAGACGGATTTGTACATAGAGGACTTTTGAGCTTTGAGTCAAAAAAAAATACTCGAGACTATCACGATGAGATGAACGGAGACTCTTTTCGTGATTGGTTGCAAGGTGTTTTGCCCGGACTTAAAAATAACGCTGTTATCGTAATGGACAACGCTCCTTACCACTCGGTAAAAACGGAGAAATGCCCAACAACAAGCTGGAGAAAACCTAACATCATTGAGTGGCTCCAAAACAAAGGAGAGATAGTCGACAAAACTATGAATATTTTAGAATTGTTAGAGGTTGTCAAGAAAATCAAACCATTGTACAATAAGTATGTTATCGATGAAATGGTCAAAGCTAACAATAAAATTGTCCTCAGATTACCTCCTTACCACTGTGAGCTTAATCCTATTGAGCTTGCATGGGCTGCAGTGAAAAGATATGTGAGAGACAACAACAAAACATTTAAATTACCAGATGTAAAAAAATTACTTGAAGAAGGGGTGAACAAAATTAATAGTGATATGTGGAAAAACTTTATTCGACACGTGAAAAAGGAGGAAGAAAAAGCTTGGGAATTGGATAACGTGGTCGATGACATTATGACTGCAGAGAACCAACCATGCGTTCTAACCGTAGGAAATAGCGAAAATGACACACATGAAGAATCAGACGACAATGAAGGCTTTAGATATTTAACAGACAATTCAGACACCGATTAAATTATATTTAAAATATTAATTTAAAAGATAATTTATTATCTTATAGAAAACTATTTATGACTATTTATGACTAAAAAATTGTTTTTTTTTATTGTTAGGTATAATTTATTTTTATTCTATATTATTGTTGTATTTATCTAATAGTATTTTAGTCAAAATTATGTGTGACGTGATTAAAATGTATTTAATTTTGATCAATAATTTGTATTTAAGATGATAAGTTGATTTAAGTTTATTGATTTATTAATATTTTTAGTCAAAATAAAAAGGTACATTTCATGAACTTTTTTATTTATATAATATTGTGATTATTATATTATATTTAACAAATTAATTTCGATAAAAAATAATAATGTCAGGATTACGAGATAATTATTAATTTATATGAAATACAGATGCACACAAGAAACGTAGCGTACTTGCGCCGTTGGGCGACTGCCGACAGCTAGTGACTAAGTGACTGGCGTATGCGCACTGCGCGCGTGAACTTTGAAAGAAGGGGAATCGGTTGTTTGCGACTCACGGCTTCGGCTTCGGGCGTTGTCGCCGTGATCGTTTGGACGCTTGGAGGGGGAAATTGGGGTTCGGCGTCACTGAAGCCGTCAGTCGTGATGCGCGAAAAGTGATTATTCTCTCGTGGGACAGACTATAAAAGTTACAGTATGTTTTCCTATTTTATATGAATCACTACCTTTATCATAATGCATACCATAGGATTTATCATAACGTGTTGATTTAGGACGGTTATTTAAAAAATTTTCAAATGGTGAATTTAATTCATCATTATCATCTTCTTCACTAGTGTATGAGATTTCTGATTTATTTTTTTGTTCAGTCAACTGTGTGTTACATATTGCATTTTTTTCCGTATGTTTACTCAATGGTTCAATTATTGGTTTAAATGCTTCACGAAAATAATTGTCGGAATCGATAACACCACGTTTCATTTCCATTATTTTGCGTTTAATATTTTTTTTTGATGCTATTAAGTTTTGTAACAAAGCTTTTTCGGTATTCATTGTGAATAATAAACTTAATATAACTGTATCGTACGACTACTGTTAACATTATGTAGATAATATAAGTGACATGGTATATATATATATTATAAAAATATTTTTTATATTGTTCATATTATACAATACTAATTTATTTTAATAAACGTATGAAATCCACATCTATACCTTCCTTCATTCATTTCTCGAGTTTTATCGATAACCATAAAACCGTAATCACTATGATTCCAACATAAATGTGAAATTTTCCGAAAGTCCGAAAAATCCATATCTGCAGACGAATGATCATTGAATATATGACGTAAATTTGTATCATCTTGTTTCAATATTATTAGGAAGTTTGAATTGTCTCTTACTAACTGTTTTGATATTTTAGAATATGTTTGCGCTAAATAAAATACAGAGCTAGCACCTGAATGCCTGCCGATGCTGAAGTAATCTCTGATTACAGATTGTGGACCGCATATTACATCATCAAAAATTATAATTGAATTTTTCTTAGTCAAGTTGGGTTTTATGACTTTATCAGCGCTTGTAAATATGAAAAGATTAGCACCTTGTATATCATCTATTATTTTTTTTAATAAAACATATTTTTCTTGATTAGAGGTTTTAGAGTATAAATAAATATTTTCAAATCTTAACCCGTTTTCGTGAGTGATGAGATTATACATTATATTTGTTTTTCCTGAACCACTGGGACCAACTAATATAGCACGTAAAGTATCAGGTAATAACGAACCATGTCTAGATGTTTTTTTTACTAACTGAACATCTACATTTATTATATCTATTTTATCTTTCTGCTCAATCAAATTCATTTTTTCTTATAAATACTCTAAAAATTTCAATTTATAATCAGTTATAGATGGTGCGTTCAACACGTATGTACAAATCGAACAAGACTGGTAAAGGATTTTGTTCGCGCCGTTATCACCGCCACTCACAATAGGTATGAACTAGTACACGCAACGACCGACACACACACGCATACACACAACACACATATATCTGCTCATTTTATTTGTTTATGTTAATTGTGTCGTCTGTGAATTATTATTTTGTATATTAATGTGATAAATGTAGACTAGATATCTTATTATGTAATACAGCCGCCGACGGCTCGCCGTGCGGGAGATTAGCACGGCCGCGGCAGTCCAGTTATTTTCGCGCACCTGTGAGAACTCGCAATTATTAATTTTCCTATCATTAGTGTCGTGGGCGCTAATCGCCGTCCTTTTTATTATAATATATCGTGCGCGAATCGCCGTTATGTTATTATATTAAATTATACTATTGTCATAGTGAGCGCTAATCGCCAACGTTAAGTTATTATTATTTTCGTGAGCACAAATTGCCGCGAAGATCTGTTTTTCACTCGGCACCTCTTATAATATTATACACAATTTATTATTATTTGTTTTACCCTTTTAAACATTGTATTTGTCGTTATTGTGTGTACCGTTTTTTCATTATTATATTATAGTAACAGGACCAGCTGGCCAGACTGCGCTCCACAATTTGTGAGTTTTATTATATACAATTATTATTAGAGCTCAAATAGCTGAAATTATTATTATATGATTTATATAGTGCTCAGCTAATCATTATTATACCTTTATATATCAGCTCACATAGCAGCATTTTATTATATTTTACCTGTTGCCTGTTGGGCCAGAAGGGCCAAATTATTGTATTTTTTACTAGTCAGCCACAAGGGCTATAATATTATTACTTATATTTTTATACCTTGCGTGTTGCTGTGAATCATATATTATACTTTGTACAATTATTATTATTATTAGAGCTCAAATAGCTGAAATTATTATTATATGATTTATATAGTGCTCAGCTAATCATTATTATACCTTTATATATCAGCTCACATAGCAGCATTTTATTATATTTTACCTGTTGCCTGTTGGGCCAGAAGGGCCAAATTATTGTATTTTTTACTAGTCAGCCACAAGGGCTATAATATTATTACTTATATTTTTATACCTTGCGTGTTGCTGTGAATCATATATTATACTTTGTACCATTATTATTATTATTTTTGTAAATTATACAGCAAATCATGCAACCTTAGTTACCATACGATTTTGATTACCATTTATTTAAGCCACTATCCTACTATTAGTTTTAAGTTTACACACCAACAATCATACACATCTACACACCCACCACGCACTAGCACTCTTTAGTTTTGCTCGGCGACCCCGTCCACTTCTATTGAGTCGCTATACAGATATACACACGTACACAGGTCGGTCGGTGCGTGAGTGGTGCAACGAAGATTTTAGGTGACCGGGCGCACGGACTATTTTTGTACGTACCCGGCCCGAACATTTTGGTGACCTCGACGTGATACCTCATTATAAATTATTAATTGTGTTGAATTATTTTGGGTGATTTGTTGAATTGATATCGCTAGTGAGTACTATCGTTATAATTAAGGCATATTTTAATTTATTATATAATTATTTAATATTTATTGATTATTATTATCATATTTATATTTATTGATTGTTATTATCATATTTATTATTTTAAATCATTTAACTTACGCGTTAATCAAACAACCAAGAAATGGCGTTAGACGACGTGTCGTTAAAGGTTCTTGCGCAACTTAAAAAAAAGCGCGGTGTGATTAAGGGGTCCCTAACGAGGATACGGACGTTCATTAGCAATTTCGATATTACTGAACAACCCGTATCTTTGCTTGTGTTTAGGCAAGAGGAACTACCTGCAATTAATCGGAAATTTGATGATGTTCAGGCAGAAATTGAACTGCTAGATATTGATGATATTTCTAGCTCTGAAGCAGAGCGAGAGAAGTTTGAGAACGAATATTTTACGATTAGGTCTCAGATACAGGAGCTGATAAATACCGAAAAATTAACAAGTGTAACAGGTCCAAATGCATCCTTCAGTTCCTATCGGCCGCATCGTACGCAACTTGCACCCATTTCCCTTCCTAGTTTCGATGGGAATATTCAGGAATGGTCGTCCTTTTTTGACATTTTTCGTGCTATGGTGCATGAAGATGATTCGTTTTCAACAGCACAAAAATTATATCATCTGCGTTCATGTTTAGTAGGTCCTGCACTAGATTTGGTACGATCCATTCCCATCAGTGATGGCAATTATGTTGTAGTTTTGGATAGACTTAAACACCGATATGATAACAAAAGCCTCGTAATTCAATCCCATATAAGGGCCATTCTCGACTGTCCAAGGATTGATGTTTCGTCCTCTGGAGCATTACAAAAACTTTATTCTCACGTATGTACGCATGTAGCTGCGTTAAGGGCGTTAGATCAACCAGTTGAGCACTGGGATGCATGGTTGATAACTATTGTAACAGGGCGGTTGGATAATAGCACTGGCCACGGATGGCAGCTGCACTTAAAAAATACCGACCTGCCGAAATATAAGGACCTTGAAGCGTTCCTAGCTAGTCGTTGCGTGGCTTGGGAAAACTCAGAAGCTGTGATGTCAAACGAATCGACTAATAAGATTGATACTCATAGTAATTCAACCACGAAGACCTCTAAACCAACCCATCAGAAAAAGAGTTTGGTCATCACAGAAAAATCAGAAGCTCCTTGTATCTGTTGTAATAAGTCTCATAGAGTCTATCAGTGTGAGGATTTCAAAAAGATGACAATAACGGATCGTCACAGTAAAATACGTGATGCTCGGCTTTGCTTCAATTGTTTTTCACCTTATCATGGAGCTCACACTTGCAGATCAAGATACAACTGCCAACATTGCAATGGAAGACACAACACTCTGCTTCACGTGGACAAACGATCAGCTCGAGATGATACAACCGAAGACTGTACTTCAGTGAAGAAAGGCACACATAAGCCAAATTGTGATACAGCAATACCATCAACTTCCTGCTGTGCCTCGCAAGCAAATAGTCACGTATTCCTGTCAACTGTCATAGTTTATATCGCTGACAGATATGGGACAAAACAAAGATGTCGAGCGATACTAGACAGCGGTTCGCAAGTAAATCTCGTATCAAGGCGATTGTTCAAGTTATTGCAATTGCCCAGTAGAAATGCCGTGATTCCAGTAAACGGAATTGGATCTAGTCGTGTCCAAGTATCAGCAGCGGTTGATATTCAGGTAATGTCAAGGGTCAAGGATTATATTATTGATCTATCCTGTTATGTACTACCAAGCACGGTGTGTGAATTGTCCTCCTGCTCTACACCTAGTCATGTGTTTAAAATTCCAAATGATTTAGTTAACGATCTAGCTGACCCCTCATTTACTGAGGCTGGAGTAATAGATATGCTCATAGGTGGTGGCGAATTTTACAACTTATTAGAAAGTGAAAGAATAAGTCTGGGAATAGGCAACATAAGGTTGCAGAACACCAAGTTTGGATGGATGGTAACCGGAGAAATGAACACAGTGTGTTTACTAAGCATTGGTCAAGAAATTGAAGGAGTTTGGAGGTCTGCAAGAAACAACGAGGTTTTAGAATTTGGGCGTTCATCGAAGGCAAATAAAAGGGTTGCGGAAGAACAACAAACCGTTTTGCATTTCCAGGAACACACAACTCGTAGCGCAGACGGACGATTCGTAGTACGTTTACCATTGAAGAACACTTACAATGAATTAGGAAACTCTCTCAATGGCTATCTCACGTTTCTTCAGTATAGAAAGAAAGCTCATTCATGACACCACCTTGAGGGAAGAATATACTAAGTTTATGTCAGAGTACATAAATCTAGGACACATGCAAGAAGTACCGAAGGGAGGCAGCATCCCAAACCAAGTATGGTATCTGCCACATCATGCAGTCATGAAGTCAACAAGTTTAACTACAAAGGTGAGAGTAGTATTTGACGCATCCGCAAGGGGTTCAAATGGATTAGCTCTCAATGACGTACTCATGAGCGGACCAACGATACAAGAGGATGTGTTTTCAATTTTAGTTCGATTCAGAAGGTATCAATATGCATTGACTTCAGACGTAGAGAAAATGTTCCGGCAAGTATCCGTTGCGAGAGAGGACTGGGATCTTCAGCGAATATTATGGAGATCAGATCCTACGGAACCAGTGCGCACTTATCATTTAACAACAGTGACGTATGGCACCACCCCAGCCTCATTCCTTGCTACAAAGTGTTTAGCAGTACTAGGAGAAGAGTCAAGGATACAGTTCCCAGAAGCATCGAAGGCGATACAAAATGACTTCTACATGGACGATCTCATGACGGGATCAGACACTGAAGAAGGATGTTGTCGACTACAGAAGGAAATAAGCAGTATCATGGATTCAGCCAAATTTCCCCTCAGGAAATGGTGCTCCAATTCAAGGACAATAATGCAACATTTAGGGAGAAGTGGAGAAGATCCATTATTTACCTTGGAAGTTAAGGATGGAGAGACCATCAAGTCACTAGGGCTAGAATGGCAACCGGTTAAGGATCATTTTCAGTTCACAACTAATAAAGCACAGAACCGTAGCAAGTTCACCAAGAGAACACTACTATCAGATCTAAACAGGATATTTGATCCTCTTGGTTTCATTTCACCTGTGTTGTTGAAGGGTAAAATCTTCTTACAACAAATATGGGCAATGCAAATGGATTGGGATCGTCCACTCTCTTCGGACATACAAGGGCGTTGGATGTCATTTTGCAAGGAATTAGAGCAACTCCAAAAGATCTCAATTCCCAGGAAAGTTCAGCCAGAGGTAAGCGATGAATTTCACCTGCATGGATTCTGTGATGCTTCACAAGATGCCTACGGTGCATGTCTGTACGTAAGATCAAGGGACCAGAGAGGAAGGTGGCAAGCGAGACTTTTATGCTCGAAAACAAGAGTAGCACCACTCAAGGGTTCTACTATTCCACGATTGGAGCTCTGTGGAGCATTGTTATTAGTTGAATTAGCCAAGAAAGTGGCTGACTCATGGGCATTGAGTATAATGGATTTCTGGTTCTGGACAGACTCTACCATAGTACTGGGTTGGTTGAATAGCCAACAGGTCCGGTTGAAAACCTACGTCGCCAATCGCGTAAGTCAGATATTAGAGAACAGTGAAGTTAGGCAGTGGCATCATGTTTCAACAGACGAAAATCCTGCTGATCTAGCTTCAAGAGGACTAAACCCAAGTGAATTATCTGTCTCGGAATCTTGGTGGGATGGACCACATTGGTTAAGTGAACCTGAAGAGAAGTGGAATCCACCCCCCGTATGTTTAAGTCAAGAAGAGTTACCAGAACAACGAAAAATCAAGCTAGCATTGGTGGCGTTAAATCAGTCAACCGACTTAGTATATATAAAATCAGATTGGAACCGCCTAGTACGCGCTATCGCTTGGTTAGCATTGTTTGTGGAGTATTTGAAGGCCAAGAAAATTATCCAAGTAACAAGATACCTAACAGTTGAAAATCTAAAGAAAGCAGAGACTATTATTTTTAAAAGAGTGCAAAACGATTGCTTTCCTAAGGAAGCAATTGCATTAGCAAACTGCAAAGAAGTAGCACGGACAAGCAAGTTAAAAGGTTTATATCCCTTCATGCAAGACGGTATAATTCTAGTAGGAGGGAGGCTACAAAACTCGGATATAAGTAATTCGCAGAAACACCCGATTGTTCTCCCGGCAAATCACCGTGTAACACTACTCATCTTTGAAAACCTACACCGAGAAATGCTACATTGTGGACCGCAGGCTCTATTAGCGGAAGTGAGACGCCGTTACTGGCCACTCATGGGCCGTAGGACCGCGAGGACAGTAGTGCGAAAGTGCGTAAAATGTATACGAGCAAGTCCGAAGTTTACCACGCCACTCATGGGGCAACTCCCGAAGGATAGAGTCCATATGTCAAGGCCATTTTCCGTGACTGGAGTGGATTTTGCAGGCCCTTTCATCGTTAGAAGTGGAATCCGTCGCGTGACCGGGAAAAAGGCATGGATATGTGTGTTCATTTGTTTCGCAACAAGAGCAGTGCACTTGGAAATTGTTGAAGACATGACAAGCGACGCCTTTATGGCATGTCTAAGACGCTTTATTTCTCGACGCGGCCGGTGCGCCGTAATACATAGTGATAATGGAACCAATTTTGTGGGAGCCCAAAGAGAACTCGCATCGATTATCAAACAAGGGGGCCCCGCGATGGCGAAGGAAGGAATCGAATGGCGATTCAATCCACCATCGGGACCACACTTTGGCGGGCTATGGGAAGCGGCGGTGAAAAGTGCAAAGTATCATTTAAAACGCGTAATGGGTGAAACAAAACTAACATTAGCAGAATTAAATACACTAATATGTCAAGTCGAGGCATGTCTTAATTCAAGACCAATCACACCAATAGGTAGTGACCCAGATGAACCTGAAGCTCTGACACCCGCCCACTTCCTAGTTGGAGGACCTCTGAGCCTACCTCCAGAGCCCGATAGACTCAGTGAAGCTCCAGGTGGATTAAGACGTTGGAAACACGTGCAGTACCTCCTACAACTGTTCTGGCAAAGATGGTATACAGAATACCTGCCACAATGTCAGGTGCGTGGCAAGTGGGTCAACAAAAAGCAACCATTGAAGATAAACGATATAGTCATTATAAAGGAGGATAATCTACCACCGACAAAATGGAATTTAGGCCGAATAACGCAGACACACCCAGGAAGAGATGGTGTAATAAGAGTTGTGACAGTCAGAACAGTAGCGGGTACGGAAATCAAAAGACCCTCTGCAAAACTTTGTGCACTTCCTAATGAGACAAACACAATTCTCGTTGAAAAATAAATTTTCAACGGGGGGGAGAATGTTCGCGCCGTTATCACCGCCACTCACAATAGGTATGAACTAGTACACGCAACGACCGACACACACACGCATACACACAACACACATATATCTGCTCATTTTATTTGTTTATGTTAATTGTGTCGTCTGTGAATTATTATTTTGTATATTAATGTGATAAATGTAGACTAGATATCTTATTATGTAATACAGCCGCCGACGGCTCGCCGTGCGGGAGATTAGCACGGCCGCGGCAGTCCAGTTATTTTCGCGCACCTGTGAGAACTCGCAATTATTAATTTTCCTATCATTAGTGTCGTGGGCGCTAATCGCCGTCCTTTTTATTATAATATATCGTGCGCGAATCGCCGTTATGTTATTATATTAAATTATACTATTGTCATAGTGAGCGCTAATCGCCAACGTTAAGTTATTATTATTTTTCGTGAGCACAAATTGCCGCGAAGATCTGTTTTTCACTCGGCACCTCTTATAATATTATACACAATTTATTATTATTTGTTTTACCCTTTTAAACATTGTATTTGTCGTTATTGTGTGTACCGTTTTTTCATTATTATATTATAGTAACAGGACCAGCTGGCCAGACTGCGCTCCACAATTTGTGAGTTTTATTATATACAATTATTATTAGAGCTCAAATAGCTGAAATTATTATTATATGATTTATATAGTGCTCAGCTAATCATTATTATACCTTTATATATCAGCTCACATAGCAGCATTTTATTATATTTTACCTGTTGCCTGTTGGGCCAGAAGGGCCAAATTATTGTATTTTTTACTAGTCAGCCACAAGGGCTATAATATTATTACTTATATTTTTATACCTTGCGTGTTGCTGTGAATCATATATTATACTTTGTACAATTATTATTATTATTAGAGCTCAAATAGCTGAAATTATTATTATATGATTTATATAGTGCTCAGCTAATCATTATTATACCTTTATATATCAGCTCACATAGCAGCATTTTATTATATTTTACCTGTTGCCTGTTGGGCCAGAAGGGCCAAATTATTGTATTTTTTACTAGTCAGCCACAAGGGCTATAATATTATTACTTATATTTTTATACCTTGCGTGTTGCTGTGAATCATATATTATACTTTGTACCATTATTATTATTATTTTTGTAAATTATACAGCAAATCATGCAACCTTAGTTACCATACGATTTTGATTACCATTTATTTAAGCCACTATCCTACTATTAGTTTTAAGTTTACACACCAACAATCATACACATCTACACACCCACCACGCACTAGCACTCTTTAGTTTTGCTCGGCGACCCCGTCCACTTCTATTGAGTCGCTATACAGATATACACACGTACACAGGTCGGTCGGTGCGTGAGTGGTGCAACGAAGATTTTAGGTGACCGGGCACACGGACTATTTTTGTACGTACCCGGCCCGAACAGATTTCTAAACTCCCTTATAAATAGTCTTCCGTTTGAAGCACATATTTCAGGTTATCAGTATTGTGGTCCTGGTACAAAATTAAAAAAAAGACTAGATCGCGATGACAAAGGAATAAACCCATTGGATACTGCTTGTAGAGATCATGATATTGCATATGCATCGAGTTCAAATTTAAACGATAGACATAAAGCTGATAAAGTGCTAGAAAATCGAGCTTGGGAAAGATTTAAAACAAAAAATATTCCTAGAAAAGAGAAATTAGTTGCATATGCAGTAACAAACGCAATGAAAGCTAAAAGAAAAATAGGTATGGGTTGTAAAGGTAAACGGAAACATACTAAAAAAAGAAATGGTATACTAGCAGCGAGAAAAAAAAGATCTATAAAGAAAAAGAATGGTGGTTATCATTGTTATTCATTATCAGCAGCATTACATAGAACTGCAGCAGTTCTAATAAAATGACTGTTAATTATAAATTGAATAACTGTTCTAGTTTTCATATGTTATTTTTTAACCGATAACACCGTTCAGTATTCAACTGTGGTTACTGTTGCCTTTTAAATGTTAATTGTTATTGTATTTCATTTTAATAATTTATCTACTAATATTTTATAGTTATAACTTATTAAACAATAGTATAGTTAAAATATATTAGTTAGTATATTTGTATTAGTGTAGGTAAGTAGATATGTTTATTATAATTTGTTAGGTCAGATGTATTGATGTTAAAATGTTATTTAATTTTAATAGTAATGTATTACCTACTGTTTCTTTCTTTGACAGTTAATACAATTTTTATTACACAAACTGAACATAGCTTACAAGCTTTTTTCTGGTAATTGTCAACGATGTGATGTACCTACCTAATTAATCAAAGAATACAAGTATACAACAATTAAATTTGTATTGAAACACATCATCAAATTTAAATAATATTTATAGTACAAACATTTGTCTTTGTAACAGTATATAATAATAGTTATTAATAAACAAAAAAATATATTATTTTTAATTAATAATACTTAATGATAATGATTAGGTATTATTTAAACGTTTTTTTTATAATAATTATTATGAAAAAACATTTAAATAAAATAATAATATAGAACATTTTTACATTTTAATAGTAGGTATAGTAATAGTATAGTATATAATAATATTAATAATAGTAACTAATAGTATAGTATATAATTTAGACATTTTCCTTTGTCATAATATTTAAGTAATAAAAGAAATAAAATATAACTAATACTTAATAACAATTAATAATAATTATTGTTTAAATAATGTCAGTTTCATTTATGAAGAACCAAATAATATTATAGATGATAAAAAATAATTATAAATACATTTTAATAAAATAAAAAGAACCTACATTATACATCAATTTGAATTGTAATGAAGGAATAATATCATATTCACTTTTTCACTTTTTAATCTACAGCGGCGATCATTTAGCACTAATCCGGCACTAGAGAAAACTCTCTCACAGGGTACAGATGTACCAAGAAAACATAATGTATTCCGGGCCAAAACACTCAAATGTGGATAATTATAGCTGTGGTCTTTCCACCAACTTAATGGATCTTGACACCTTGGAATTATTGAATCCTCTAAGTAACGCTGAACTTCAACAATAGCTCTGGATTTTGCAGTTCCGATAGGTGTAGATTTAGCGACACAACTATCAATATCATTCCATATAGATAATTGTTCACTGTTGGAATGTACCAAAGTTTCTGTTTCATACGATCTTCTGTCTTCTTCAGTATATTTGCTATGAATAATTTCTGAAGTTTTCTCAATGACGTCATGTTTTGTAGTATTCATTAATGTTGTGCTATGACTAAATGGTATATGTTTAAAGCGTGGATCAAGAAATGTACATCGTGCAAGAGTTCCACTTTTTTCCGAATGTTTAAATGCATCTCTTGAATTCATGTTTGATAACAATTGTTCAGCCACCTTTAAAACCCTTTGTGTCAGATCCATTTTCAATAAATTGCTGAATACTTTAAAGAGTCCCTGAACAATTACAATAACAAGTGATGCTGTCATGTATTTTTGCCCACTGATAGCTTTAGTAGCTTCTTCAAAGGGCTTCAATACTTTTATAAGCTCCTGTAAGATGATCCATTCTTCTGGCCTAAGATTGTCTGGAGCATTATTTAGTAAACCCAACGTACCTCGAATTGAAGTTTCCAACTCAACAAATCTACAAATCATGTAGTAAGTGGAATTCCATCTAGTTTGTACATCTTGTATTAGTTTTTTGGATTTTTTACACCATTGTTAATTTGATTGGTTTTTAATGCATTATTAGCTACTGTACTTTTTCTAAAATGAGCAACTATTTGTTTAACTCTGTTTATTAGATCTTCTTCTAATCTGAGTGCTGACTGGACTATCAAATTCATGGTATGCGCAAAACAACCCATATTCTTGAAACCTAAAGCATTAAGGGCATTTTTAATATTATAGGCATTATCAGAAACAGCAAATGTAATTTTGTCGAACAATTCCCAAGATCTCAAGACACGTTCAATTTCTTGTGCAAGGTTGGATGAAGTATGGCTCAAGTCAAACGGATGGCATTCTAGAAGTATAGATTTCAATTTAAACTCAGTATCTATGAAATGTACTGTAATTGCCATAAAACTTTCATTATTTCTGGACGTCCAGCAGTCGGTGGTTAAACAAGCACTTTCAACAGTTGATGTCAAACTTTTCATCTCTACTAAACATTTCTGATACAAAGCTGGTATGTGTTCTTTTGAAATTGCATGACGGTTAGGTAATTCATAGTTAGGATTCAATACTTTTACAAATTGTTTAAACCCTGAATCATCAAACAATCTTAAAAGGTTGAAAATCATTTATAAAAAGTTTCAAAAGTGTTTGATCTATATTTTTTTTTTTGCATCTACTGTTAGTTTTCTCGGCAAATAACCAACAACAGATGTTTGTTTTCTTTTCCGGATTGAACTTGAAGCTTGCATAATGGAAAAAACATTTGACGACGACGATGATGATGGTGTGCATTGAGTGGATACAATTTCAGACAATGGTGTGGGTTCGGATGGTTGTAAAGAAGAACTAGGCTCAGAAATTATTGCAGGGTTATCAATATTTTCACTTTCATTATGGATCTAATGTAAAAATAAAAAAACAAAATTAAGTAATTATAATGTTTTGTTTTTGTTTTTTTAATTTTTTAATTCTCTAGTTTGATTTACAAATAATAATAAATATGAAAAATAAAATTCTAATATTTAATGTCTATATAAATTATTAAAAAAAACAATTCAAAATTACAGTTGTCTACTAGCTTAGTGTGTTATTTTATTTTATTATAGGTACTTATTGTTAATTTTCAATGTTTAATTTGAATATGTTCTGTTTTATATTTTGGGTTTTTTAATTTTACGACTGAAATTAGTTTATAATATATATTATCTTAATAACTTAAGGCGACTGTAATTTTATTATAATTTTATCTTACGTTTTTGTAAATAAGAATAAATAAATATAAATCCATGGGTTTGTACTTACTGTATTTGTGTTTGAAAACATATTTATTGAATGAACACCAGCTAAATGTTTTTTGAGATTGGTTAGTGTAGAATGGTAAGAATACTTTTTTAAACACTGATCACACTTAGCAATTTTTTTATTTTGATCAAACACCGTAAAATGGCTCCATACATTACTAGTACGTCTATCCATAATGTAAAAACTATTTTATTATTGATCAGAAAAAAATGTGTATACAAAATATAATAGCTTCCAATTAGGACTTAGGCACACTTTACACTCAATAACGTCACACAATGAGTTAAAGAATAATAATGACAAAAAACAAAATTAAGACAATATTATGATCAACTTTATATAGATATACACAGGAGTCAGGAATGACAGGAATAAACATGCGCATTCAGTCTTGAACCAATTTAAAACATGAAATATATTTATTTTTTTTCTAATACAGATATTACTTATCCCTATACGGCTCTATTAAATTATATATTTATATATATAATATTTTTGCAACATGACTGAACAAGCAAATTATACATAATTTAATTGTAATATATTTTCCCTATCCAATATTTTCATTATCAAATAGTCTTGTTCCCTAAATGTTTTATAATATAACAAATAATATAAATCAATATTATATTTTGTATTACTTTTATTATAAAAAGCTTATTATCTGAAATTTGTACATATAAATGATCATGCTACAATAATATTATCCAATACACCTTTTTTTTAATCTTCATAAAAATTGAAAAGTGAAAATCCAAGGTTTTTCAATACTGATGACAAATTATTAAAAATAAAGGAATAGGTACAAAAAACAATGATATAATATATTATTTGTGTTTGGTATTTATTTCTCATCAAAACAATATAACAATAACTTCATAGTGAACAACATATTGAAATAACATTACATAACAATACAAATTAAAAAATTATATTCATAAAACTATGCTATACTAATATATAGGTACTACATAAT
>JANEHU010001332.1:0-15617 GCA_027563435.1 Nasonovia ribisnigri | reverse complement strand
ATAATATTATATAACATATTTTTTGTGTGAATAATAGTGCAAGGGGAGATCGTATACGCTCCAAATATTATAGACCGATAGGTTCTTACTTAAGATTTAATATAAACAATTTACATCTAGATTCTAGAGTCTACGACATTGTGCACAATGCCTTGTCGTTTAATTACAGAAACAACTGTGGCAGTGTGGCATAGAACATTTCGCCGTCCCGATTGGTACCTTAAATGCATCATTGGTAATTGTGTTTTATTAGTTTATAATCATATTTTTTGAGTGAATGATAGTGCAATAATTTAGTGTGTATACATTAAAGGGTGATAATAAAATCTCTCTGTTTTAATGACCTGTAACTCTTCCCAGGCTATACGATATATTGTTTTGTCATATTAATTCCAATTATTTCTACTCTTTTTATCAATAATTAGCCATTTTCTCGAATAATGATAACATTTAAAAATTATTAAAATAATTTCTTAATATTTTCGTTATAAAATATTTTAAATAAAGCTGGATATACTAATATGTTTTCGGGGGAAAAAAATTGTAAGAGACTTGCAATATTGGTCTTGTTTTGGTTTTGGTCTTGCAGAGTTTGTATTGTTTAGGTCTTGGTCTTGCTAGCACCAGTACCATCTTGGTTTTATTCTTATACCAAGACCAATTTTGATCATACGACGTGAGATTTCATCTTTTTACGGCGTGTTCTAAATCCTATAGAAACAAACTACTAATCTAAAAAAGATGTAGATCAATATAAAGAAAGTTTTATTTTGCACAAAATTGCACGTTTTTGGTTTCCTTTTTAAAAATATATACTAAATTAACTTACAATTTCATTTACAATATTTTAGACAAAACTACTGTTTCTAGAGGGCTGTATATTTGTATAGCCTAATTGTCCGGAATCTGCTAATTCAAATCAGTATTTGATAAAAACTCGGGAGACAATATTTTACAACTACACAATGATTCAATAAATGGATATTAAGTATATTATTTAACAACTGCTGACGTAGAAAGTGTGGTATCACAGTTAAAACATTTATGATGATGTGACAAAAGACATAAATTTACAGAAAAAAACTTGGAACTTTACATGTTATTAAATTATTGCAATCAAATATTGTAAATCAGTTTCATATTATTTTGTTTAAATAACATTAATTTTTTTTTAAATTTTATATTTCTATATAATACTTAGGTAATAGTTGATACCAACTTATCCTAACATATTATATTATTTTTAATTTGCCATATTACATTTGGGCATTGCAAAAAATAACCGGCCAAATGATTATTAGCGAAAGAGTAGTGTTTTTTTGGAATATAACGACATACTTGTAACGGAAATTGTTTCACTGTTTCGTAGACTTTTTGATGTCCAGTGAGTTTTAAATAAATTGAAAACACGATTTCAGGATATAGCCATGGTTTGTAAATTCTCATCCCTTCTAAATCTGTTGCTCTGAAAAAAAATTGACATAGATTATGGTTACGAATTTAAGGTACCTGCCAAAAGAAGGATTTAAATAAAATATTTAGTATAAAAAATCAATTGTTGTATTGAATTGCACAAGAAATCATAATGAATAGTTATCATGATTTATGGTGTAAACACAATATCCTATGAAATATTATTCAAGTCCTTGGGAGTTTTTATCAGTATTACGTTATAATTGCTTCGGAAAATGCACATTCATTTTTGTTTGTTTGATTGTTAAGATTGTAGCCCATGGTGTTTTCTAGAAATAATTCAATGCCCGTTAGTAACTAGATAATCATCTTAAATATCAAAGATTAAAATATCATATACGTACGACAAATAGCATCAAGTGCAAATGGTGCAATATAGTCCCAGAGATCGAATGCTTGTGTTTCGTTTAAGTGTTTCGTGACATTCCTTATAAGGATTTGGTTTTTCTCGATAAACACTGGGAAAAACTGCTCCAAAAGTCTACTATTAAACAATGGAGATATCATGCGACGATGTCTCCGCCATTTGTCAACTATAATCGTATTAAATTATTTAAAATTGTAATCAAGTTATAAAACATTTGCTTGTATTCACTAAAAATTATTTACTATTTATTTAAAAAAAATACAATAATTTAAACTTTTGTATTTAACTTGCCTGGTGCCGTAAATAAGCCTTCACCTAAAACTTTCTTGAAAAAATCGTACACGCGGCCTTTTTGAAGGGCCTTTGAACTATTCAAGACAATCTAAAAAAAGTATGGTATGAGTTTTTGTTGATCTATATATAACGATTTTTATAAAATTATTAATAATAGTATTTAGAAATAGATTTGCAATCAAAAAGTCAATTCACGCTCATTTAATATTTTTTAAATACTCCCATTGTTATACAAAAAAAGTATTTTTAAATTGTAAATGTTTTTTTTTTGTACATATTATTAAAGCTTATAATTATTTATTTGAAAACAGTAAAATCACAAATTGGTAAAGACAAAATGTTTTACTTATATAGTACCTACCTATATATATACTACCAATATAAAATATATAATTATTTCAAACTTTGTTATAATTATTGTCCAAGTAATTAGCATTGTAAATGATAAGTGTAACAATACTTAGCTTTCGAAAATATTTTGTTTTTTCAAAACCCTATCCCAGTATATCTGAATTGATTTAAAACTTTAATTACTTGTAAATCTTCCGGTTTGCCAATGATAACTGCAAAATATGGTCCCAACCATGCTCTAAATGGTTCGAGATTGTAGTCTTTTTCATATTCAAATATTTTGCTCAAGATCTCTGAAGAACATCAACAAATATATATTGGTGGAACATATTATAATCATTTTTCGGGAGTTTATTATTTTTCTTACGTTCTGGCGTTAATCCAATAAATTGATACGCCGTTCCTACGATCGGGTACGCTGGAGGTCCCGGCATTATAGCTGCCAATTTTTCAAAGGGTCTGTTGTGCCATTTAATGTAGCACCACATCACCATAACAATAACAATGATTATGTAAGCAATTATTTCAATCATTGTCAATTTGAAATTTATATCCATTGCGACTGACTATTTTAAATGAAACTTCTATCAACAAAGAAAAAAACATATAACCCTATATTATGCTTTCTCTGTCAACATTAGTGTTAATAAATTACAAACTTTAATTTTAAAATGAAAACGACACATTTTTTTTGCACGATTTTATACTTATACTACAAACTGAAAATCTATTATTTGTTGTTACCTATTAATAATTTATTGATTCGTACTATTCTATTACTTATTACATGACGTTACATGTATCAATAAAACAAAAACTGTTAACAGTTTTTATTCGGTGACATAGGCCTTTTTTATGTATTGATAATCATATTATCAGATTATGTAATTAAAGGCAAAACAATTTTAATTGGTGATGGATTCATGTTTGGATTTGATAAGGTTGAATTTTTCATCAACTCACCCTCATATTTATAAGTTCTTGGGTGTAACAAAATCAATGCAGTTAGATACGGTAATATTAATTAGAGTTTCCAAAATGGAAACCAAAATTACTTGGACATCCACAAAAAATTAAATTATTGGAAAAAGTATTAACAAATAAATTCAAACCTCGAAAAGTAACCTAACATGCAACATAACAAACATACATTTTATTTTTATTATAATTTTTTATTTATATTAGGTATGTATTGATTATTTGTTATTTTTAATTATTATTATTTATATAACTGCTGTTTTTATTGATTTTTAAAATTTTTACTCTGATATTTCATGTAAATTGTTTCATGTATTGAATATGTATTATTTTAATTAAGATTATTGTTTTTGATGTTTTTATTGATTTTTTTAATTTTTATCCTATTTTTGAAACTGTTTATTTAAATATTTATTAACTTTAATTTAAATTAAATCAATTGACATTGAATCAGTCTACAATGTAAGGCTATAAATCGATTTATTATAGCTATCGAAGGCGATTGCGGTATAGACTTTAGTCCATACGGTGGTAAAAGAATAGGTATAGTTATTTTGTCAATAACAAATTTATTTGCTGATCGAATTAAAACTTATGAATTCCTTCCTATCCTATGCTTGGGGTCAGAACAAAATTATTACCCACGGTTCACGCATTCAGCTAATATTAATATTTAATATTATACACTTTAACGCTAAATATGTACTCAATAGTCATTTTATGTAGAACCAATAAACATATCAAATGTACCCCTACGATCGATTGTTAAATGTTGATATAATCTTAATTTCCACTGTAATTAAGTTTTAACAATTGTTATTTTGCAGCTAAAACCCACCGTGGTTAATTCTAATCAGATTATATTAAAAAAAGGAAGAGGTTGGGCAAGTGGGTACCGCTTTGCTATACTGTAAGGTTTCATGTGGGTCACTGACCTAATCTAACTTGTAAATTGTAATGGATGTGTTCTATGATATGAAATCATAGTTTATGTAATAATTATTTTAATTTATATTTTTTTTTACTTGATGTGTACTATTTACTTTTAAAGAATAAATTATTAAAGTGACAAAAATAAAAGGTAAAACGTCAATTATATTATTATTTTTTATTTTTTGTTAGATTACATACCTACCCAGTTTAACCTTCTATTAACTGCTTATTAAAAAATATACCAACACTGTTTTTTTTATAGATATTTTAATTTCAGATCTACACGATATTAGATATTTATTAAATTAAGAAAAACGATTTTTGTTATTTTGTTGTAATTCAAAATTATTAATTGTGGCTCCTTGAAACTTTTTAAGCATATTATTATATTTTATGTTCGCAATGACATTTTTAAATGCAATATTTTTGGTTCAAATGAATTCAATTTAGGTACCTACTTTATGACTAATATATGTTTAATAGTAAAATAAATTACATTAATAGGAATCATATCATGAAACACACTTACCTAGTAATATAGGCTGATAGTCCGTCTTCGCTTAATTGTTTTTCGTGTAGAGTGATTTTATGTCATTGAATTCAAATTTAACACTCCATTACAGTGTCTCACTCTATAACTACTATACATAGCTAATAAGCGGTTTCCCACTTTTTTTTTAATTGATTTTTTGTACTTGTTGAGCAATAATAATTTCTAATACAAAAAGATAATAACAATAAATCTTTTATTCATATAATTTTATTTGACACATTATAATAGTATACATATATAGAGTTAAAATAATACTCGTTTTTTTCTTAACAAGTCACCTTTAGAATTTGTTTTTAATTCCATATATTTACTAAAGAAATTGTTTGATATTTTGATGCAAAAAAATGTATGGTATTATTAACAACGCCACTCAACCAAATTGAGAATGCGTGTGTACATTTCAAGCCATAAATAATAAATTGCTATTGTTTATTGTATATTCTGTATTGCTAAACTGGGGTCGTCAACCTTTTTGATGTTAAAGGTCAAAAAAATAAACATACAATTTTCACGAGACACACTTTGACTCCTTATATTACTCAATTAGTCATATACTATTTGTATGAAATCAATAATAAAAAAAAATTTATAGTAGGTATCCTAACAAAATATAGTATGTTGCTGATTTTACTACATATTTTGTCACCGTACTGTATCCAAAGGTGGCTAAACGAATGAAAATAATTAAGTGTGACAAGTTTAGTTAATTTAATTATATTGCCTTCAGTTAAGAGTTAACAAAATAAAATTTAATTAGATATATTTAAAGTTAAGATAGAAAATAAAATGAACTTAACTTAGTTAAAAAGAAAGTTAATTTTTTCAAGCTGCGGCATTGTTATGTCATAATCTGCCCTATAGTATTTGGTTTACACAAACATTTACCAAGACATTTGCAATGGAATCGCTAAGATATCAACAGCAAGAGGAATACATTTAAGATATGTCATGCAGTTAATATTGCCTATATGGATGTTTTGGGTGATAATGATTATTAGAAAGATAATTTATTATTATTGTTTTTTTTTGTTGTTGTTATCGTTGTCTTTGTTGTCGTCATTGTTGTTATCGTTATTGCTGTAGTTGTTTTTGTTAGAATTATTAGTATTTTGTTCACATCACACTAGATAAATCAGTATAAAGTATAATAAAACCTAAAACAAATGTTAACACTAATAACGTTTAAAATAAATGAACTGAAAAATAGAAAATATAACACGAAATAAAATTCGAGGGGACATATTTTTAATAAGAAAATGTTAACACAAGTAAACTCTATTATCAGTTAACTCAACTTAAAAATTTGAAAACTTATAGAAAATATGTTTCTAGTTCGTTAACTCTTAAAATCTAAAGTCTTTGGTCAATGTCAAACAATAGTAAAATTCAAATGGTCCCCAAGAAACGTTCCCGGGAACAAGGAATATTCCCCAGCATTTAAGGAAGTTTATTTAAAAAAAAAAAATTATTTAATTTAAATAGAGATGCAGTTATACAGTATACATAATTATAGGTAATAATAAAGAAAACATTAAATATTAAATCCAATCATGTCACCGAAACTAATATTTAAGACGTGTAATTAAGTTTTATATCTGATACAAATTTAATAAATTTTTAGAATTTCGAAAAGTCTTACTATTCCCCTATTATTTTTTTGTGTATAAAATATTTTTCATTTGGATCATTTACACCCATAAGTTGAATTAAATATTGCAAACTTTTTATATTCCCGGGAAATTCCTAATATCGGGAAATTATTTTACACATCCTTAGCCGTAACCATTTCTAAGGAGTAAAGACTATGCATTTCATGTTGCATGTACATACAGTTCGCGACATTCATGTGAAAAATTAGTGTGACGTGTAGTTTTCAATTAAGTGCTCTCCAACAACCATTAAAAAACCGGTTTGAAATTATTGCCGTGGTAATTACATGTTACAATTTTACGAATCTGCATTTAATTGTTATTAGTGAATTATTCTTCGTTTCAAATTGTTGATTATAATTTATAAACACTGATAATCCTATAAATACCCGGCTACCGTGAAGGCCCCCCACGCACTGCGGTGGCATTAAAAATCAGACAGACACAATATAATTAACCTCACAAATTGTTAGTCGACACTATAAATAAAGGCAGTAATTATATTGATAATATTATAATTATACACAAGCCTTGTTATAAATATTAATCGTTATATTAAATTTCTGAATGTCCGTTGGTAGGTATACGTAATAATACTGTACAGTGTACACAGATAACATTAATATCATAGTAAATAGAGCGTAATCAGTCAATTTATTATTATTTATTTTCATATTAATTCTTTTTCTTTTATCATTTATCGAACCCAGCAGAAGATATTCCAAAAAATAGAGATTTAGTTTGAGTTTCATACTTTTTTTTCTAGAAATTGATATGAGGTTGAATTTTTTCTTACATCAAACCTGAAAACACAAAATCAAAACATCACTAAAAAAATTTAACAATAGGTACAGATAGCTGTACAATTGTTATTGAGATCACTCCTCCCAGAATCTCGAAATCAATCAGTTAGGTAAATACCTCAGAAAGATAAAAAATACACCTTACCTAACCTTATGGTATTGATTTCTGAAACACAACAAAAAAATAAAATCGATTTCGTCAAAAATTGCAGGAGGTGTGTAAATAATATTCTCGTTTACCGATGTTTTTGATAGTCATTCCAATTGCTGATTTTCTCCCACTCTTGACTGTCTAAATAACTACATACAATTTTCTATCCCAGAAGCTACTATGTAATATGTATATTGAAGATTAAACTACCTATACATGATTTCATATCATTGTAAGACTATGCATTCCTTGATCCGCAAATATACATCTAAAAGTGTAACCGAACCTAACCTATTTTAGTTTTGCGGAAATGGGTAAACTAAGTAGGTAGGTTTTATACTTGATACAGAATGTTTATGTTTATATTTTTGTATGCAGTATCAAATAGTTGTTGCATCATAGCTGTTGAACCGGTCACTTATTAATAAATTACGATTCTTCGAATGTTCGCGCACGGCCAGTTTATTAACAAGGGCGACTTTTGTTATTAGGTATCTTATGACTCGATACAATTTAATAATTTAGTTACCAACATATTTTAACTATATTATAGTGGATAAGTTAAAATCATTAATCATAATATATAACCTTAAAACATATGACAGTGTTATAAAATACAAAAATAGTACCTAACAGGCAACAGCGGTATACTTTATTCCAAAAACAATTTAAAGATTATAGGTAACATAATATTTAATATTTAGACATTTAATCGCTGGTGTTCGTGTAAGAACACCATTACATGTTGTGACTATATAAAATATATAATAAAAATCAGAAAAACGTTTAAACTATAATATAATAATACAACATGGCTACCACCTTCCAATATGATACTATAATATTGCCTCATCTGAAAATCAAATCGTTTTCTAATATTTTTGTTATAAGTAGTTTCTTTGGTAAATTCTGACAAGCTTCTGATTTTTTTTTGAGATTCAGATAAAATCGTCATTAGAGTAACATATAGCTTTTTCTAGTTTAGAAGTATAGAAAACTTTTAATAATATTTAATAATTTTTATACTTTGAATTTCAAAATGCGTTTTATGATAATTTATTAATTTAATATTTAAATTATAATAATATTATAATTATATTTGGTACCAGATTAATAGATTAGGTTTAATTAACCGTAATATAGTTGTGACAACTGAAACCTAGTACTTATAAATATATAACTGCAGGCCGAGCTTACTCCTCTGGACTTCGCAAGTATGAATTTTCACCCATTATATCTGTTGAAGTTGAGCGTTCTTTTAACCTGTACAAATCTGTGTTAAATACAAATTAACAAATAATTGTATAGTACCCATTAATTCTCATAACACAGAATGTAACATTTAAACATTACTATTAAATATTATGAGTTTACGTGACACGTATTATATTTCGGGTGAATAGGGTACGCCTAATAGTAACTATATAATAATAAAATATTTATTATAATCAAATTCGCAATTTTTATCAAAAACAAATATAATACCAAATGAACTTAATATATTATGATGCACACACAAACATATTATTATTATCAGCACATCGTGTTGACGATATATTCATATTATTATGTCATACGTACCACCCAAATTTTCCACTCAGTAAAGGTCGTACCGCCTCCTGTGCTGTTATGCTAATGACTATATTATTGTACAACTGTCAAAAATCGAAAGATGATTTCCTAGTACAAAAGATTTGTTCAAAAACAGCAATATATATATATAATTTGAAAAATTAACATAAACATGAACATTTTAAATTATTTATATATTTGTTATAAAAAGAAAACAAGGCCGAAAAAACATAACAATATGAAAATTAAAGAAAAAAAAAATAGCGGCGGACAGGAGACACATAAAACCAGGAGGGGAGGGGATACGAGATGGCGAATCGGTGCTGATAAGCAATGTTGCTGGCCACTGGTCACCTTTGCACGTTCTCGCGACCGGTCCCGCGGGTCGACGAGTGTCGCGGGCGCGTTTGCTCGGACGCGTGACGACCTTGCCCAGCCGGCGAGGCCAGACCGAGACGATCGCGGGAGCGACAACGGTCGACGGCGACGAACGGCGGGCTAGCGCGCGATGTCGTGCGCTCGATGGACGGTCGACGGTGACGACCCGACGACGGACGACGAAGACCGTTAGAGACAAGCGGAGCGAGATTTCGCGCTGCGGAACTTGCGGCGATCGGACCAGTGACCCGGCCGACGTGGGATTACCGCGGAGCGGAAAAGCCGAGAGCCAGCGGACCGCGGCGCGATCCTCGGCTCTCGGTGGTTTTCGCCCCGGCGTCGTCCCTTCGGCCGCGTCTGGGTCCAATGACCGCCGCGGTGGAGTCGCGCGCCGCCGGACCCTGCAGGAACTGTTTATAGTTCCCTAGGGTCCGGCGCCGCTGACGTCCGTGTTCCTAGCACGCAAATCTCTGTCACTCACCCCGCTTGCCCGTGAAGTCTCCGCCGCTGCCGTCGTAACGGGTCACCATCGCCGCCGTCGCGGTCTGTACCGGCGGGGCGGAATCGTTGCCCGCGCCGGTACATCTACTAGCCGCCGTGCCGTGCCGTGTCCGTGCCGCTCCGCGCGACCGTAACTGCGGTCGGGCGCTCGCCGAGCCGCCAGAGGGTCTCGCGCGTCGGCGACGTCCGAGCGCGCTACGCCAGCGAACCCTTCGCGCCGCGGGTGGTCGGAGAACGTACGCCGGTGACTTACCGCCGTGCACCTTCCGTGCTCTTTCCCGTATCCTCCTCCCCTCCTTCACGTCGCCGTCATCCTGTCCGCCGTCTCCGGCCCGAGGGGCTGTAATCGAAGGGTGATGATCTATTCGTCCGGATTCTCGTGCGCGGCACAGCAGCAGCACAACGCGCGGAAAGTGCGTTTAATCCGTTTCCACCCCCTGGAAACCCGGTTCCTGCGGGGTGGATCGCGCTTTTCCGGCGCTGCTGCTGCTGCTACCGCCGGGCCCTCCTCACCTATAGAATCTTCACGTTTATCATTTACAAGCTGCTCCTTCGCCGGCTCGATTTTCTCTACTGACACCACTGCGACATGCAGCATTGCCGCGTCTCCGACCGGACCGTCCTCGGGATTAGGGGTGGGTTCTACGGGCCCCGACCCCGAGGACGGCGCGTCGCCACCTGACGGCAAATTACTGCAGTCCATGTCAACGAAAATGATTGCCTCTTCTTCCGCCACGTCTTCTATTACAGAGTCGCCTTCTTCCACTAGGTCTTCCATTGCAGGGTCGCCTTCTTGTTGAGGGATATTTTCGGTGGGAATGTCTTTAGGCTCCTCGACGTCATGATGTTGATCGTCGTCACCGGCGCTTTCTATAACAAGGGCCGTCTCCGGGCACGGCAGGGAGTCGCCGATCTGTGTTCCCATACTTACAGCCAATAGTAGTGGTGTCACCAGAAGAATGAGATTCGCATCACTTTCATTTTCATAAGTTCCGTCGATTATACCCAGTATAATCTCTTCCAATATGTCCAGTAGAATGATGTTAATTTCATCGATGTTATAATACTGTTCCGACATGGTTATTTTGGTGCAGATATAAAAAGTGTTGTATTTGGTATGAATCGAGAATTGCAAATGAGCTAAATACAAATCTTCCAACATAGAGACCGATCAATTCGAAAATCTCCCAGACGACGACGTGTATTATTAGCCAGCTAGTACGTTCATCGTTCTCATCGACGCGCCGCATTAGAATTTTGAGCGCGTTAATTTTTCTTAAGACCATTATACTATTATTGATATAATATTATGCCTATAATATTTTAGCGAGTTCTGATATTACGGTTTGTACTCGATTTATACTTTTAGGTGATCTTATATCTTATATTTAAGTAAACTGTTATATATGCATATAGTATATACCTATATATGGGTATATAGAATTTTACTTTTTACAAATGAACTAGATACGGACACACAAGTTTTTTTTTCAAATATTTTACATTTAATATGACGAGCAAGCGCAATAAAGTATTATCATTATAATTGGATGTTTTAATTTAATATAATTTAAGTAATATTGCTAGTGCATAGTAATAATATTACGACGTATATTATATTATAACTATGGCCCAAACCAAACGATGACTAGAAGGGACGAGGCTATATTATTATATTTTGGTCTCCTCGGTATATGGGCCACATCCACATGCGGCCAAGGAAGATCCTCCATGCCTTATTCACGGAACGCTCATTACGGTCAAGCCAGTGCCGTAGCCAGGGGGGGCACTGGGGGCCCGTGCCCACCCCGAAATCCTTTCTTTTTTTTGGTTGGCCCATAGTATATTGCACAGAAATTTTTAAATTTATATGATTCAAGATAAATCTATGATAACAAATAACAATAAAAATTATTAATTTTATAATTTTGTATTCATAAATGTAAAATAGTAAAGATAATCACAGATTTTAGATAAGAAATACAAGTGTATTCCATTTTTGTTGTGAACACGGTTATGGTTTGATTATAAGTATCATAATATTATTAAATCATATTATATTATAACATGTTTTGTGCTCAAGCACCAAGTGGTATATAGTTAATGGTGACATGAAATATTATTGTTCTATGATTATATAGTTAATGTGTTTAAAACACATAGTAATAATATTGATATAATGTTCTTAATATAGCTACATTAGTTAATAAATTAATCTATCAATATATGGTTTAACATAATATTAATACTTTGTTAGGTATGTTAAATATATGGGTACCATAGATGTTAGCATATTATAATGGTAGTCATACAAATAATAGGACTGTAGTAAACACTTTATAAACAAAGAGGTCATAAAGTAATGGGTGATAATCGGGTATTCTAGCATTGCAAAAATTGAGAAAAAAATTAAGTGCCCCCCCCCAAAAAAAAAAATTTCTGGCTACGGCACTGGGTCAAGCACATATCATTATGTCATTGTGCTTCATTTCTATTTACACGTTAAAACAAAAGAAGTTTGTACAGTTTAATATATTATTATTATAACTAAGTAACGTTCTAAATTACAAATAGCCACACACCCGGAATGGTCTAAACAGTACATACTATTATACAGGGCAGGTAAAGATATTATGTACATAATATATACTCCTCTGATCAGCGTAACACCACCGCACTGTATGGAACATCTCCCTCCACTACTGCCGAAGCTCGAAACTAATATTATAAAATATTACTGTTATAATAAAAACGAATATTGGCCAATGTTTTTTTTTTCTCACCCTTGTTTTTCCGCCGCCCACACGCGCAACCAGCTCGGGACAGTATATATTTCGTTTTTCATCGGATGATTTTATATTACAATTACGGAGTAGTCCTCCAATTTTGGTCGTAATATATTATATTATTATTTTATGTATACTTATTAGTTATTCTTATGCCGTGGTCGGACGCCCGTGGTATGGCCGACACTCGCACTTATATTATTATCATCATGTGTATTGTTATTATTATTATCAATTATTATAAATTGCTGTGTGCTATGTCACACTGTCGTTCCTAACGATATAATATTTTGTTTTACATTATTTCTTAACGAAGTTTTTACGCCGGAGGCTTTTCTTCGTAGTTCGTATTCACCTTCAATATTATTTTCATTAAATAATAATATAATCTAATTATCGGTCTACCACGTGTCAGTTACTGTCAAACGTGGTGTATATATACGACCAGATAGTCATGGACGTATGTGGAGGTCTGGAGAGTGACAAACGTTTGTGGAAAAACTTTGCAGGGCTGTCGTGACGTATGAAAACTGAAAACCTCCGGAGGGAGAGTGGTAGATATAGAAGTGTCTCATAGAAACGAACCGTGAGTGTCAACTTGAAGGCCCCTGCCGTATATCTTTTTGAAATTTTTAACTAAATATTAATTTATAACTATCATAATTTCAGACGTAAACAGTTATAAAAAAACCGTGGATTTAAAATATTTTTTTTAATAATTAAAAACAATAACTTTATAAGAACAACATTTTTATTTTGATAGATTTAGTTAAAAATGTCTAATCATTTTTACCCTCGAACAAACATTATCATCAATAAAACAATATAGGTAGTAGGTTACAGTGCCGCAAAAACCGAGTGCGCAAAGCGTGCCGCGCACATGAGTCCCAAAGACTTTCATATATTTGGGGGGCCCCCGGGCTTCATATAGTTTTATACTTTTATATATATATATATAGTGTTTGAAGTATGAAATATTTCATTTTGAAATATTTCACTACATGGTGAAATATTTCACAAAAACGTGAAACATTGAAATTTTTTTGAACACAAATATTAATGATGGTTATTTATCAATTATTAATTATATATTTATATAGTCCAAGAGTTCTAGGTATAATCATTGACATTAATGGAATACGATTACTATTATTAGGTCTTATTTTCGACTATTTATATTTTATAGCAAAACCTGGTTATTTTCTCAAGAAATGGCTTATCGTCGACGACCTAATACATGTAAAAGATTGTATAACCTACTTGTATCATTTAAACATTAAAATATTTAAAAATGTTAAATGTTGAATACTATTTAAAATGTATAATACCAAAGGTTAGGTATACATACAGGTGCCATACAGTTATGAAGGTAATTTATGACAATTATATGCAAATATAAAACTTATTTAAAAATAAAACAAAATTTATTAAAACACTGAAATATTTCACACATTTTGAAATATTTCATTTTTTAAAATTTCATGAAATTTTCAAACACTACTTATAATCCAAACAATCTACTTTGCCACTATATGAGTAAAAAATAAACTTATATTAAATTTAGTTTATTAAAAGAACCCATATTATAAATAATACATTGACAATAAATTAAATAGATAATTAATAATTAATACACATTAGACATTTCAAAAAAGTATTAAAATAATCTTACTGGGCGAATAAGCTTTTCATCTGTTTATTGTCCTCGGGAAAATATTTAATATACCTACGCACATAGCAATTATTTCATAATATTAATATTTTCACATTTTTTTAAATGATTTAATCGAAAATATTTCTACTGCCGTCGTTATTTATATATCTTATCGAAAACTCGAAAAAGTTATGGAGAAATTATTAACAACAGCATCTGAACTGCTTGACGTATTTTTAGAAGAAATCAAAACAAAGATTACTCGATTATTGAACAAAAATTCTGGCTATGATTCCCTAAGTATGATCGACGGTTACATTAATGGCACAAGTACTGTACTTCCTAATACAATAACGAGCAATATGGCTTCTAAGTTTAAATACTATCCTGTGACGTCCTGTCATTTTCTGCATTTAAACTTATTTTGGATGACAAGCGCCATAGTTTTACAATGGACCACTTGGAGCAACATCTAGTAATATACTGTTACGAGAACTACAGTTCTAAATAATTATACATTAATGTAATATAATAAATAATAATTATCAATTTTTAAATTATAATAATTTTTTTTTGTAAATAAATTTCATCATCATAGTTTTTTTATATTGTTTTTAAATTTAATTCTTAGTGCATATTTTAACATAGTCTATGCATATTTCTGTATTTTATGCTGCATATTTTCATGCATATAATAGAGTATTTTCACTGCATATCCGCCGTCTAGTTATGACATTTGTCATTATCATAAATTTGGTGATGATTAAACTTAAATTCGTTTGTAAAATTTCAAGTTCTGTACATTCATTAAGACTAGTTATTACAGAAAACCAATTTTTCACATAGTTAATTTGACTATTAGCATCATAGTCATCAATCATCGTTAATAATATAATCAACTAATTATTTGAATTAAGCAGTATATAACCAAACGGTAAAATGCTTAAATATGTTGTACAAAATTCCTCATAATTTTTTATAATAACAGTTTAAAAATATTATAAATACATAAGCACGTTTTTTTTTACGAAAATTTTATGATAAATTATAATCTTGACAAACTGCATCAAAATCTTGAAAATGTTCAAATTATTTTTTGGCTAATAATTTATAAAAGGTTTAAAAGGTTTAATTCTTATACCGAAAGATTGTAAATTTGAAACAAGGATTCTCG
>JANEHU010001330.1:0-11993 GCA_027563435.1 Nasonovia ribisnigri | reverse complement strand
GATCATGAAATTTTATTTTGATATTATTATAATATGTAAAGGAAAACTAGGGAATTATGTAATTTCTGTTCAACGATGTTTCTACATTTCCATTCTGCTCAAGACCAAAGTATAGACTTCCACCAAAGTTTTATCTACAGCCATAATATTATTGTAATATCAAATTGCATTTTAATTAGGCACATCATATTCTATAGATGAATATTTTTCGAGGGTGTATCCATCGTGTGTTAATATAATATAATTTAATATAATATGATATAATATAATATGCACATTTTCAACTTAAATTTTTTGAATCTGAATTGGGTCTACAACAAATTTTCTAGTATTTAATAATAATAATAATTTATTACGATAATATTATTTTTTCGAAACATTTCAGTCGTGAAATTACTTTACGATGACGGCATGAATAGGTGACATGTGGTTAGTCTGCAGTCCGGTCTATAAATAAATAGTAAAATAAAATAAATACAATTATATAATAATAAGATACTATCATAAAAAAATACAAAATAAAATAAACAAAATAAATGTGGAAATGTATTTTTCCAAAAGCATTTATTTTATTAAATTGATATATAACTATAAATAACAATAATAATAATAATAATAATAATTCGTTTCGGGCTGTTTTGACTCAAATATAGTGAAAACGCGTTCGAAAAAACCGCATCGTATAATATAAGGTTTTCCGGCCGCGTGCTTTTTATTGCGACCATATTAGCCCCACGTACCGTCTTGTACGTTTCACCCCGTGCCACCCTTACATCAAGGCAAGACGACCCGTTTCTCATAATATCCAACACTATATAATATAATACATACCTATACACTTCACTTTTATTCACGTATTTACTTTTTTCCATCTCTATTTTGTGTTTGTGCTTCTTTTTCTCCCCTAACGGTTTCAAACGATATTTTTCCTGGCTAATAACCATATAAGTAATAACAATTCGTCACCGACTAACGATGTCGATGACAAGTAAATCTTACTATTATTATGGACAGGTCCCAAAAAAATCTGATTAAAACAGTTGTAGGAACATATTAAAATTGTATATTTTGAGACACCGTTATATTATTATAATAGTTTATTTGTTCTATAATATGACGAGTAGTTACATATTTTTGTAGATTTATGGGAATAATCAATAAACACTACAAGATGTTTTATTTTTTTTTTGGAATATGAAATATTTACATTTCATTTTCGAGAACAAAAATTGTATTAACTGAGTATTTATTTTATTTAAACATTATAATAGTAAAACTATATAATATTTACTCGATGGTTTTTCATAACGATTCAACTTGTATTTTTTTTTATTTTTTTTTTATTATGTTTGTATAGGTAGTATAATACTGATCGTCTCAAAAACAATAATAATTAAGGCTATTCAATGCATTATAATAGTTTTTAAAAATTTAAATTGAAATAAACCAATAAGACGGAAAAATAATAATACGACTTACAGAGATACAACAACTTGAGTTATACTTTGGTTGTATCTTACAATACCTATGCAGTATCTATATGCATTAATCTTACATTACACATATTACTATGTATTTTGCAAAAGGCGATGGACAACATGTTTAGCGACAAAATAAATACCTCTGGGATTTTCTGGCAGTACTGTTCAAATGTGATAGGCTTAGTCGTTTGTGTAAATGGAAAAGGCCCAAAGTAAAAATACTGGCCACCCGTTCAATTTTCTAAGAAACAAAATCCTAATTCGTCTAATCGGTGTCCTCTGGCCATATAACACTACATTTTGCGAGGTTGGTACATAATATACACACTCTTATCCGTACTTCCGGACAGAATATCTTAATGCACTAAGTTTTCCGGCCACTTGTAGCGGTAGTTAAGGTAAATTATTGTTTTCGCTGTATATACTCTACCACCACGGCTGACTTCTTGGTTCGGAGTTTCCACGCTCGTGAAATTGCTGTGACCTCAAATATTATTTCCACACTTACCTTAAATGCAGGACAATAGAGCGCATCATAGGATATACAATAATTGTCAATAATTCATGTACCTATTGTAATTATTTGGGTGAAGTTATTATGTGGTAAACTGGTAAATAGTGAATGTTGCCATTATATTATTCTAAATTTTAACATAATTAAATAATAGTTTATATATCTTAAGCATTTTAATGAAAATAGTATCATAAAATTTAATTATCAATAAGTCTGCACACCTGCATACAACATATAATTATTTTAATGGTATATAAAAAAAAAAATGTGAAATATAGATTAGTTATTTTATATGGAAGATGTATACAACCGTAGACAAATAATAATAATAATGCACCATGAAATGATAGCTAATAATATTGTTACAATAGGTTGAAACCCATCATAAATTCATAGACAATATTTATGACTATTCATTTAATCTGTATTTTATTTCACTTTAGTATGTTTCATCATTATAGGATGAACTACGAATATCTTATTATTTTATTTGTTACGTATATTTCTATTGTGTACAATTTATGTTTATGTTTTTATTGTTTTGTTATACTATCGATGAAATGCTTTGTCTATCCATACTAAATACTTTGAAAGTGTGAAATAAATAAGCTGAATTTAAACTGCAAATTATAGAATACATATTTAGGTACTTATAATCGGTTGTACTTTTAATTAATGTATTTTTATTCTAGAAAATACACGCCTCTATTCGAATGATTTATTGTTATGTAAATTAAAAATAATGAAATTTAACTGATAGTTAAATTAAAGTAACAGAAAGAGATACTCAGAAAGGTTATTAAAAAGTACCTATATAGGAATTATTATTGAAATATAAAAATTATGATATTGTATGGAAAATAACAAAAATACCTGAAAAATTTGTTTTAGTCAATATTTTTAATTATTTTATTTATTTATAATTAATTGTTACTTTAACTACACGTAAAATATAAAAAAAAGTCTTTTTATTTCTTAATACTGAAAATAAAAATCTTAAATTTGATTTAAATGTTTTTGGATAAATTTAAAATAACCAATTTGTAAATCTGATTATAAAAAAAAAATTTATAGTTAAAATATTTATGTAATTCAAGTAGTTTGTTTTTAGAACTTTTTAAAATATCAATATTTTTTTGAATAAATAATTTAGAACGTAATAACTTTTTTAAAATGTCGTTTTTGGAAAAACAAATAAGGTATTTCCTGACATGATTATATTTCTTAAATTATTTTTTATGTTTATATTTCCTTTTAATGTTCACAATCCTTTGTCATACGTTTAAATAGCATAATTTTTTTGTAATTTTTTGTCAGTTCTTCATGTTACACTATATCTGTTCATAATTTATAGTATATTATAATATACTTAACGCTTTATACGAAATTAAGTAAATTATTAAATTTGATTTTAATAATAATGCCAAAACTTGACTAGGTAACGGATTTGTCGCTAAGACGAGTTAGACAATACATTTTAGTTAGGCTACATTGTATTTCTATATAATAACGTTGAACAACTAAAAGTTGATTAACCACGCTGACCAATCAGAAGGTATTAAGTTGACTTTCATTTGTTGACATCTTCCCGTTGATAATGGTGTAGTACAAGAACAATAGTAAACATTTTACCGCAGTGGGGAGATAATTGAATGACATCGTTCGTGACCAAATCCGGACGTAACACATGTACATATTCTATGTGGTGGGTTACAATTGTTCAACAATTCATCAACAAATTAGTCGATTTAAATAACTTCAATTATTTAGTAGACAGTATAAATTTGTAAACAAATTCATCTGTACAAAATATAGTTATTTAACCTATCCTCACAAATCAAATCGCAATTTTATGTCTAAGACAATAATTATTAAGAACAAAAAATATGAAAATTTCTATAATATTATATAGCTCCTATAAATGATTGAAATTCTTTCATTTTTTAGCAAAATAATAAGGTAAACCCGTATATACCAACGTTGTTACTATGTTATACTATCACTAAATTGATAATTACAATCGCCACATATTAATATATTCTTAAGCTGAGATAATGCAGCAGTTGTTTTTTAAACTATTTTATACTTTAATCTATAGTAGGTATCGTTCGTTTACAACTATAGTCTATCAAATGCGCGGTATCCTATCGGTTATTCGCCATTTCGTTTTTAATCTACAACTCATAACACTTTATTAGGACTACTAACTAGAGCATAGCTAGGATTCATATCGATCAATAATCATAGTTATATGTATTACGTACTATACAAGCCTATCAGGTGTATGGGATATTTCACTTTACATAGTAACAAAAATCATAATAATACAACGATGGCAGTTAGTCAAACCGAATCACGAGTGTATACGTGTCTGCGTGTGTATTTATGTGTAGGTGGATATGTAGGTAATACCTACATAAAATACAGTCTTCCCTTATAAAATATAATACCCAGATACTATATAAACAATACAAAATCGATATCATCTCGATGGCGTTATAATGATATTATTTCTATTGTTTTGGTGGAAAAAATACATTTCCTTCACCGGCATGAACTGTTGGTGCAACTCTCGTTGAGTTTAACGTTAGATTCTCACACACACACACACACACACACACACACACACCCAAATATATGTATAGATAAGTCCGTATACACTGCACGTCCCTTTCAGATGGGCTGCCCTCGAGTTTCAGCTTCGGAGAAACTCCACGGACAATTTTCAAAGGGCACACTCGTACGGTCATTTTCCCAAGGGTAATTTGAGGTGGGACAGGCGTCTGCTTTACCTAGTAAGTGTATCCACCCCTTAAAGACCCATCTCTATCTCTCCACATAGTCAGTATAATATATATTACGTGGATAAACTATATTATATATACATATTATAACCGAAACGTTTTTAGAGACGAGTGGCGCTCTATTATTGAATAGAAGATTAATCTTCCGCCGTATCCCGCGATGTTGATATTAATTAAATTCCAACGGTTATATTCGCCAAAATATATAATATGTCACTATTATTCAATATACGTGCACTTGTACATTATCAGTTTGCTTTGGCCGTTATTTTGGGGAATTACAGCCACGGTTTTCCAATAATGAAAGACTGCAGTGCACATGATGCTTATTATAAGGTAAAAGCCCGTGATATAATAATTATATATAATATAATAACGGTATTTTAATTCATTGGCCAACTTCGAGAAGTTTTGAATTTACCACGTGCATTTTCTCCATACGTCTACTAACATTTATTACCTAGCCTTAGTTTAACTGCAGTATACCGACTAAGATTGGTCTTAAAATATTAGTTTAAATGGGTAAAATTTTTCAAAAAACTTGTTAAAGTAGGGAAAATGATTCGATCTTCATCTTTTTAAAACTAAAAAAAAATGTAACACAGCGTTGGGGTATTCTCTGATATGGTTGGACTTTATTTTTGTAGGTAGAGCTAAGCTAATGTATAATACAGGTTGATAGGTACTTTTATTCCGATAGTGCAATAATTTTCCAAAAATTGGAAAGTTTCAGAGAAAATCTGACAATATCAGGAGCTGAGGTATTGCGTGAAGTGGACCTACTTTAATAAAAAAATTCACATGGAATAAATAATAGTTTAAACCATTTGCAAAATGCTGGAGAATGTTTTGAGAAAATTGGACAATATTGTAAGCCAACTTCACGCACATCTGAAAGCGGTTTCACAGCGTGGATCATAATCGTTTATATATTGTGTCGTTGATTCTGTGGCGCATTACATTAGTGTGGTGCATTATTACGGCCCGCGGGTATTTAAACAACAATGCAAATAACATGCAACTGCTGCTCTTATTAGCGAAACCGTATACTACAAGAGGATTAACTACCTCGGAATTAACGATTGCCGTCTGAATAGGCTTTAATGCAAAACGTGTTGGTATTACATATAATAGTAGTTTTTAAATATAAAAATATGTGTTCACCACAAGTATACATTGTCTCATAATATCACTCCGTAAATAATAAAATAATTGTTATTTAGTTATACGAGGTCAACTTAAAGCTGAAGTATAACTACAGCGAACATTCTGTGTCAGGTCAGTTTTAATATTATAATGGAATTCAAAACGCGAATGTATTTTGTACGATATAATATTATATTATGGTTACGTTAATAAGCGCATAAACCGCATAAACATAATATAACTTTATGACATTGTATCGTAGTACTATAATGATTTGATTACGTTATAAATGCAGTTTAGGATGGTTGCATAAGTAGGTATTACTAACATAGTAGATATGTTTTAGACAGTAATAGACTTACAGTCAATACACATTACCCATCATATTATTGTTTATTTTATGCGAAAACGGTAAATAACAAAAGCGAAACGTTTAGTCGGGGTTGTTGTTTCGGCAGGTAGTTAATTCCCTATTTTAATAGGAAGTAAACTGCGTGGTACGATATTAATTTGAAATAAAATGTTCGATAGAAATTGAAAGGATGACGGAAAAAAAAGAAGATATTAAATTAACAATATTTAGGTTGAGTTTACTGTTCATTTCGGCGTGTAATGAATGTATAAAATGTTTAATATTACGGGAGTCGATATAAGCCCTGTAGGTATGTACCGGTAACCCGGTGTATGAATATCAGATTAACGGTAACATAATATATTATAACTGCATAAAATATCACGTTTATACTATTTAGTGTCATCGCAGACAACGCATCACACGAACATGATTCAGCTCGGCTAATTCGGCATTGGTCACTTCACATTTTCGTACGATGATTTTCGACGCATACTAATGAAGTTACAGATATAGATAATATTATTGTGAAGAATTAATTCGATTCCGCCAGTGTTCTACGGTTAAATTGAACTATTACAGTTGATTGTTTTCTATTGTTTATATTTCACGACTGGGCATGGTCCACGGTATGCGTTTTTATCTCGCCTGACCGACGGAGGTACATAATATCTCACCGTCTCAGTGAAATTGATTCAATAAAATCAAAGTGTTTGAAATTTGAGCGGTAAAATAAAATGGTTTCCACGCTTCATGGAAAAATGCGATGAAAAATAAATAAAATAATAATACTAAACTGTCATCTGCGTCGCATTTATATTTTGACTTTAAATAATAAAATATAATGACTTTTGAATCGATTATTACGATGCTTTTTACTCAATAAAAAAATCTTCGTAGTGTGTATTTAATGTCTGCCGGTTCATATATTATCGAAATAGTTTTTTTTCTTCTATTATATCATAATCTATCCGACGTGCTTTTATATGGACCTCAATCTGTTATAATAAATTTTGAAAAATACGGGAATAAACTCAGATAAATGTTGTATGAATTTAAAATTACGAATAAATATAATTTATCTACACGTTTAAAATAAATATATATATTTCATTTTGATACTTCAATGTAACAGAATTACGTGTGAAAATATATTATAAGGATAAAATTCCAAATTAGAGACATCGTGATGTTATAATAAAATCTAAGAATATATTGGTAGGGTATGCATCATTGTGGGTCAGTGAAAAAAGTGGAGATAAAATATATTTAACCGTTATTGGACAATCAAAGAAAATAATATAATGATGAAATTTCAGAAGAAATTAAATGTATGTCTGAGTTCGAGGGGGAAAAAGCATCGTGAAAAAAAAAATTGTATATACCTATATATTAATTGTGTATGAGGAACATTGATAGAAAATCTAATTTTTAGAGACAAAACAAATAAGTACGTTGTTTATGTTGACAATTTAATTATCTCAAAAGGTAGATAAATCCAAATATAAAATCGCATCAAATTTTAATTAAATACGTGCTAGTTCTCAATTTATCTGTATAAAAAAATATTGTTAATGTTTATGACAAGATTACTTGATATATCATATGTGTTCTGTAATATATAATATACATATAAATATAAAAGAAATTGTCCCACTGAGAAATCAACGCAGAGCCACTGGACGGATCTGGCTGATAGATTATAATATTATAATTTCGGCGTGCTTTAAGAAAGGATTTTTGGAAATTCAACCCCTAAAGGGGAAACAAAGGGTTTGTAAAAATACAACAGTGGCGTCATTTATCAAGCAATATCTAACATATTGTTTGTAAATGGTTGCTATTTGTTTTAATAATTATTATTATCATTGTGACCTATCTATACATATGAATTGTTTATAATTTTTTTATCACTATTTTTTCCAATAATTCTGCGTTGATTATGCAGGGAATTATTATTCATTGATTAGTGGTTGTAATTGGCAATATAATATCGGCATAGTTTATAATTACGTGCTGACGTCTCTGTTATTTATATATAATGTATCTAAAAGCCAAATACCACTCACTCGCTGATCGCCGTATCTCAAATACTACATAACGTACGAACTTGAAATTTGGAATTGTGGCTTCTCTAATAATTTACCCGTGCAATAAGAAAGGATGCAATAAGAAATTCGCATTTTAAATAGATGCTCAAACAAGAATCTTGTGGTTCACGATGGAAATTGGATATTTTATTTTTATTTATTTTATAAATAGTTGCCATTGGTTACGGTCCACAGTAAAAATTAGCATTTATTTATTATTGGTTGCCATTGGTTATTCGATGAGATCAGGTACATGTTTTCATCAAATCGAACTATCGAACTTTATCAACGTAGTCAGATTGCCTATCAAGGTGGCTAAGTTACACCAACTGCAGCGAGTTACACCCAATAGCAGTTGAACAATCATAATTTTTTTAAGAGTTGCCAATTTTTACGGGCAACGAAGTTCAGCTAGTATATATATATTATAATTTAATAATTTAATTTAAAATTTGAATATGTTTAGTTCACTAGAAATAGTTTTTTTTTATTAAAATAACATAAATATATCTCAACAGAATGCCAAAATTTTAAAATTATGAAAACAGGTTAATAACGCCATATACAACAACAGATGTGAGAATCGTTACAACCGGACCTCAATTAAATATAAATAATACCTTCCTAAAGGAAACTAAATTATACAACTTAATTAAATCTAAGAAAATATAATTTAAATTGAATGACCGCAGATTTTGATTGTATTTATGATATTTGAATAACATCGTTAATATGTATATATAGGAATGTTAATGTTTTTAATATTTAGTGGTTATTTAACTTTGATTGTAAATTTTTATATGATAAGATAAGTTTTTTTTTAGAAAATGAATCAAAGAAAGTACCTAAAGAAAAAATATAAAAGTAAAATAAATAGTTCATAAGAAATTAATACCAACGCAGATAAATAATTTATAACGCACTCAGAAATAACATATATCGAGCATTCAACGATTTTAATAATTATAAACATGATTAATGGTAAAAGCTCATGGGTGGTCACGAAATATAAATTAAATGGGTTGTGATGTACTTTTGTGGATAAAACGACTCGTATAATATTTTAGAATGCATCGTAATCATGGTAGTTACAGCCAATATTAAAATGAGGACAATAACGGTTTTTCTTGTGAGAAAAAATTAAGGAGGATGGACATTATAGTGTGAAAAGCTATTTAAATTTTCTATTTGGCTACTGCCTTCAAATCGCTAAGTAGGTCAAATTATTCGCGGTGGGCCACGATGGGCACGAATAAAAAGGAAAAGGGGTTTTAATAGATGGCGAGTAAAGATACAAATGGAAAAGTTTAAAATAAATGGTATGTAGAGACCTTATTTATGTTTACCTTTGCAAGTATCGCACGCCGAATTCCCATTTCTAATATTACACCCGGGAAAATAGCTAAGAAGGCCGTTAACGATTCCTGCTGAATAAGACTTAACCGAATAAGCACACGTCTTGGTGCAGGTTACATTGGCGGTGCACGCACTACACTAATAAAGACCATCCATAAAAAACGGCAAATCGGCAAATAACTTGACGTACGATTACTGGTGTGTACTACGATGGTGTTGTATGCATTCTTATACGTCTGTGTAATCTCAAGCAAGAATCTGTTAAGGAATTCAATAAACTGTACACTTGGAATATTATTCAGTTTTCGTCAATATAGTTTCTTAAACAACGTAAATACCACAATCTTGATATTATTATTTTCGTAGATGTGGATTATATCGAATAATTATTATAGAATATTATTATAAACAGGTACCTAAATTTTACCTATTCAGTATTAAAGAAAAATCAGAAAACAGGTTGGGATTATTAATCATAATAAATCACAAGAATTTATTTAAATAAATGGAGGAATAATTAATGTTCGGGAACTATAAAGTTTTGTAAGTCTAAATTGTAATTACAAAATATATGACTTTTAAAATGTGTTGGAAAACATTATTTGAATTAGGTACTTATATAATTTTGAAAAAGTGCGTAAAAAAAAAATATTTCAAATATTTTAACTATTCACTTTTTAATATGTTTTGATACTACTATAATAACAATATGATATTATCGCTGGTAAGTATCTTGAAAAACTATCTTCGACAACTCATCTACTGAAAATGATAAGTATATTTTGAATAAATAATAAATATGTAATACGATAAATTTTTTAGTGCGTTCTAAAATGTCTTATTTGATATTTTTTCTGTGTTTCTGGATAACATTATGCAACCCATATATTATAATTTTTCATCATATTCTTGCAAACTTAATTATAAACTGAAAACGAATTTGTTTGCCTGGTCACTCTTGAGAAATTCACAACTTCAACACAAATATTTAAATCGTACAAAATAATATTACACGTCTGATTTGAATTGAAACGCTTAAGAAATCAGATTTGTCAAAATTTCAGAAGTCATGTGCCAAGAACATTGACCATCCCACAATGTGGCTTAAGTGTGCTACCGACAAATTAATTCACCAAGCAATTGGATCTACTTGTTGCAATTGTGAAGGTGACGTACCAAACTATTTGGGTTAACCCTAATATTATATTAATATGTTAAAGTATGTTAGTGACAAATTGGCCAAATCATGTAAAAACACCAAATATCCCGCAGTCTCACATATTTAAGTCCGTTGTCCCATGTCTACTTACTTGGACGAGTATTTAACTACGCCGTCGCTTTGTCTTTAAGTTGTACCCACCAACTGTTGCACTACTTTGCACTCATGTAAATAGTGTCCCGGGTCTCCTATAATATTGGCAGACGACTTCTGGACCACCTATTTAGGTACCTACCGCAATACCAACCCCAATGTCCTCATATACTGTGTTAGACTTAAGAACATTGAATAATAAAATATTATGATTGCCAATAACAAAGTGGAATATTCACGGGACAACTGCACTTCACGAAAGTATAACGCGTCGTTCCATCATAATATTCATAATATCATAATATTATGCGATTTTTATGTGAACAGATTATTCATATAAATTATATTGTATCATAGTTTATGTACCAAAGCATTTTTTATAACGAATCTATATATTTTGAACACTTAGTACTATAAACGAAGTCTGAATAAAATCTCAAATATTGTTGATTGTTAAATGCATACGGATTATTGATTTAGAACTTACTATATTTAATTTCAAATTAATACATCTGTGGATGTAGATCTGCTGTGCAGTTAGTTACAAGTGGGTAGCTGTAATAGATGGTAATAAATTTAAATTCAATGACACAATATCATTGTATACGAAAAACGATTCTGAGCGGAGACGGGTTGTCAGTCTAGGATATTTTATATTATATTTATTTTTTATTACTTATTATTAATACGGTGGCCAGTAAGTTGAATAAATACTATAAAATAATAAAAATCTGTTTTAAATTTCAATCTATAACATTTCAATGTTTTATAAATGTTTAACACCAAAATAATTTATAAATTTTCAATTCAATAAATTATATAAAAATTTAAACTTTAAAAGCTCATATTAAAAAAAACTTGCCTATGTATTTTAGATTCTGAGCGAAGCGATGAATGTATTGGTTTTACAATGATGTGTGTTTTTTTTTATATTTTTT